>JAECWI010000144.1:0-249903 GCA_018150345.1 Drosophila equinoxialis
TTTAATTGGTAGACGATAGCCGATATGTAGCATACATTCCAAGCAGCGAATCCAACAATGCAAAGTCGATAATCCAAACTTCAGCAAGTCCTCATTTCTTGCCAAGTTGTTAATTGCATTTAAATCGTTCATAGCCTTGGGCGTTGCTTTACAAATACCACATGTTTGCGATGATGTTTCGACAATCACGCTAAAAAACTTAGCCATCGATCATGGTAAGTTGCAATTTGTGGTAAACTTGAAAGCTACTTAAGCGCGTAGGCACAATTTTCAATATCTGTGAATTCATTTTTTCAATTTCCGCTCTAACCAATTCTGTAGCCTCTTTGGCAAACATTAAATCGTGTACAATACCGAGTCGATGTCGGGCGAGCATTTTGCCAAAGTACCCTGGTTTCCAATTGTAATTGTAGCGGCACTATGCATATGAAAATATGTGCTCAACTGCCATCTTAAGCTCCGAGTTACTGAAGATCTGCCGATATGTCGCGTGTCCCGCACTCCCATCGCAACCCCATTTAGAAATCAGGCTCAAAGACTTATATTTATCGCCATTATCCGAGAGTTCGCTAAAAACTTCGGGATGCGCACCAACAATTCTCGTAATGGTGTGGTCCAGCATTTCTTGTAAAGAAAGTTCAGCCCAACGCTCTTCCGTTCTGATGCAATCCGAATAGCACATTTTTTTCGCCGAGCGCAAAAGTTTTTCGTGTAATCGCCATCAATATAAAGCGCCAATGCTTCTTCTGGAGAAGAACAGTAGTAGACAGCAAGCACCGCTGCTGGCAGCGCAAAGCACATGCATACACACACACAGACGCAGCGCTACAAGAACTGTATATGTACGCGTGTTGTGCTTCGCTTAGGAATGATGCAAGAAGAAGAAGAAAATTTTTATAAATAGAGAAATAATTTGAATGTTTTGTTTGTGTATTGATGAATTCAGTTGCAGGGAAAGAAATTTCAAAATGTAAAAAAAATTATTGCCAAGGACTGCAAGGGTATACAAATTTCGGCATTGCCGGAGTTAGCTTCTTTGATATTTTTTATTTTTTTAGATGCGTCGGGATCTGCTTGAAAAAATGTCCGATGCACTCCGTTTACCACATTTATATAGGCTTATATGTGTTGCTCTCATAAGGTCATTGAAGAATTGTTTTCCACCATATGTGATCATTTTGTGCACTGACGGTTGGGGTGGCAATTTTCAATATCTTTTGGTTTTCGCCCTGGAGCCAATTTTTCTTCAGGACTCAGAAGAATCAAGACATCGTTGAGCCAGGCTGCGTTGTTCTCCAATTGATTCTTATCTCTGTTGTTTTTCTTCCACTTTTCAGACAATTTTTGTGGAAAATTTTGAGTTTATCCATAATTGAATGGTAGTCCTGCACACTAAAGTCCGATTTCTTGAGAGCATTAGAAAAAATTTCAATTTGTGAAATACAAAAAAACTGGATTAAAAATGAATAAAACAATGTTTTTTCAACAATCTAAATTCTGTGTAAAGACGTGGGTAAAGTGCAACGAAAAGCTGTTTCGATATTTGGTATTTGCGAGCTCAGGTCTGATTAACGATATACATATTATCGATATAAATGCTATCGATTTGCTAAATGAACATATTACTATCGGAGGGAAACCAAATTTCGCTTAATTTTAAATGTTGAAAATTGGTATTTCGTTACCCCTAGATCAGCCAAATCGCCCACTGTGGGGCGTGGCAAAATCTTTATACATACAAAATGTCCGCATTTACTATGCAAATATATGTACATACCAAATATGGGGTCTCTAGCTGCAATAGTTTTTGAGATAAACGTTTTTTTTTTTGAATTGCGTGGCGGAAAGGGGCGTGGCGAAAATTTGAAACAAACTTGATCACTCTACATACTACACGAGCCTACATTTCAAATTTGGTGGCTCTATCTCTAAGAGAGATATAAGAGTCTATAAGAGTATCCGAGATCTAAGCGTTCATACGGACGGACAGACGGACATGGCTAGATCGACAAGGCTGTTGATACTGATCAAGAATATATATACCTTATGGGATCGGAAAATCTTCCTTCTATGGGTGTATGGTATAAAAACGATGAAAACATTGCAAAAGTGAAAATCAAAATGATGAAAACTAATAATGAAAACGATGTTGTGTGTTACAATTGTGGAGATAAAGGACATTACTCAAAAGATTGTGATGGTAAAGAGAAAGGTAGAAAGTGCTACAAATGTAATGAATTTGGTCATATAGCTAAAAATTGTAATAAAAGAGAGGTGAACAGTCAATTTGAAGTAAGCATAAGAAGTTTAAAGTCGAAAACAAAAATAACCCGTAAAGTGATTAAAATTGACAATATTAAGTGTAAGGCATTGTTCGACACCGGAAGCAAATTTTGTAACATTCGCGAAGATTTGTATAAACGATTAAAAAACCCCGTGTTGAGTAGCTTTGACGGGTTTCTAGTTGGATTTGACGGCGATGAATCGAATAAGACGAATAAGCCAATTGGACGTTTTCGTTCATTACGTTTTGATTGAGAATGAATTGTTCGTGTGAGATTTTCTTGCAGTTCCGATTAGATTATTACATGACGAAATAATTATAGGCGAGGAATTATGTTTGCAAGCTGACGTTGTATTTAGCCGAAATGGTTTAAGAGTAGAAAAGCTGGAAAATGAAAGTGATAAAATAAACATTCTAAAAATCGCTGTAGCGAATAATAAAGAAGAACTTGAAATAGACGAAAGTGCAAGCACAAATGTTAAAAAAAGATGTATATCTCTGCGTACACCCAAGAAAATTGTTGTATTTCAAGTTTGACCATTAATAGCGCTCAGTATAAACAAGATATCGAATTTTTTTCTTTTTCTATTTGTTTTTTTAATTATTAAACTTGAAGTACTATTTACTTAATTCATTTATCAAAACAAAAAACTTAAACATAATATAACCATTAGAAAAAAAACAACTAAAAATGACTTTCCAATGGTGAATTTTTATTAATATCTTCTTGGATAGCCATCTTTTTTAGCACATCCGCCAGACGTCTACTCATCGATTCCACAAGTTTGCGAGAATCCTCGATGGTTATTTTGCTCCATTCCTCCATAATAACCTCTTTAAGCATGTTTCTCGAGGTAATTTTGTGTTCCCTAATCCTGCGCTCCAATCAATCCCATAGATGCTCTATTGGATTCAAGTCAGGTGATTGGGGGGCGTAGGCAACTGCTTTTTAACGTTATAGAGGAGCCATATCTTCACATTATGAGCTGTGTGCTTCGGATCATTACCCTGTTGAAAGTAGAAATCATTCGCAATCTGCAATTTTTCGGCACTCTGCTTCAAATTATGCTCCAAAATAAGCATAAAGTCTTTGTGATCCATAGTAGACTCGATAAAAGTCAGGTTTTCAACACCACCAGCCGCCATACACCCCCAAACCATTACTCCTCCTCCTCCATGTTTCACTGTTGGAACCTCTTTTTCTCCATATCATTTTCTTCGCCTTAATGCCAAATATGCAGAACTTGCTCTCATCTGAAAATATGACTTTGTTCCAGAAGCTAGTCGGCTTGGTAATGTGCTCATTGGCGAAGTCCATAAGCTTTACTTTGTTTGCCTTTGATATGTGGGGCTTCTTACGGGCAACTCTTCCATTATACCCCACTGCCTTCCAAATGCGGCGAACAGTTTGATCGGACACTGTTTTGTTGAAGCGTTACGCAACTTCAAGAATTCCTTGGTGGGCAATAATCCTTGGATTTGGAAACACCCGCTGAATAATTCGCTTCTTCTCCCTCTCTGTCAGCAACGAAGGACGGCTAGATCGGGGCTTTGATACAATAGAGCCTGATGAAACATAGTTGTCGTATACTCCTCTCTGACATGAGGAATGAGTTCTGCCAACCAATCGTCCGATTTCTCGCCAGGATTTGCCCTCCAAACGAAATTTTAAAATTAATTTGCGCTCTTCAACACAGATTTCTTTTCCTTTGGTCTCCATGATACAACGCGTGCCGACAAGTGAAAAAATGTGCTTGCAAGTTTCCGAGAAAATATTTAACGAAAATAAAAAAGCTAAAAAAGTTAACGGTAATCGCGAATTCCCATTGTACGCAGAATTGTATGTACGCAGGATTTTGGAAAGTCATTTTTTGTTATGTTTTTCTTTCTAATGGTTATATTATGCTTAAGATTTTTGTCTTGATAAATGAAATGATAGTAAATATTAAACTTAATATATTAAAAAACAAATAGAAAAAAAAATTCGATATGTTGTTTATACTGAGCGCTATTAATGGTCAAACTTGAAACACAGAAATTTTCTTGGGTGTACGCAGAGATATGATATGAGATACCGGTAGCAACAAAAACGTCGAATGTAGAAATGGCAATTATTTTAAACGACGAAAGTAGACTTGATTTTAAAGAGGAAGATTGCGTGAACGAGAAAGTCGAAAAATCGTTTGCTGAAGGCACATTTAAAGAGTCAAGAGTACAGAAGTCTTGTGGTACTTGTAAAGATGCATGAAGTTGCCTGTTGTTGTCCCATGACAAAGGACATTTCGCGGCAAAAAGGGAGAAAGAGTTGATTTGCAGAGAATACTATATCAGTAGCCGTGAATTTGGCGAATTGGTTGCAATTAAGAGGATGCAATTTGGCAGTGGTCTCAAATTAAAACCAAAATATTTTGGACCCAACCATGGTAACCTCCATGGTGAAGCACAACAACGCGAATGATGTCGAAAAAGTAGGCAAGTGCGAAGGGCCTAAAGTGACGTCCACATGTGCAGAGTACACGAAGCCCTGGATCCTAAACCGAGACGACGAGAAAGATGACCCAGCATTCGCGTTGGGATGTAGGATGTGCATTTGTAATATGCATCAATCCCACTGTACACGACGAACGAGACAACGATAAAAGAAAAGACGTGAGCGTGTGAGAAAAATAGATCAAAGAGGGATGACGAACGAATGAGAGATGACGACGAGAGAGTTGGTTTTTGCGCGTCAAACAAGACGGACGTGTTTTGAGGTCTTCCGTCATAGTCGGATGCAAGGCCAAGTCGAGTAACATAGACGGGTAGACGGACACTAAAAGTTGAGCGCTAAAGTCGGGCGCGAGAAGTCAACGCGTCATGGACGGACGCCTAAGTCGATCCGAGCCAAACGTCGGTTATCATTCTAGATCTTGTAATATTAATAAAGTCGTCTTTTCGTTAAAAACCCCTAGACTATAATTAACCCGTAAATAAAACCCTACATATATATTCGTATGGAATAGATTATTTTAGGTAGAACTAAGAAAAGAACGACCGGCACAGACGGTGCCATATACGAGAGTGCTGAATAGGGATATCCGAAGAGTTCAAAATATGAACTGATTTGATTTAAAAACTCTTAAACTCTAAGAAGCGACAATTGCTCTTAAAAATACTTATACCAATTCGGGGGTTGAAAATTGATTATATTTCAGCTCAGCGCTGGTTACTTAATACCGCGCCGCTGTTATAATCTTAAGTGTTTTCCACAGAGTGTGGATTCATGTTTTGTTTGAATTTTGTGACTTACTTTTGTTTATGTTTTTGTTTCGAATTGTATATTTCATTGGTGCATCTGATTTGGTGAAGCCAGCTCAGATGAACATGATGTTTATTCTTAAACATTCTGCAAGGGGCCGCCAAATGGTCTGATTGGTATTCTTATATTTTTATTACAATGTCTTAAACAAATTAATACTTAAATTAGTAAGATAATTAATATTAAGGAAGCATGACCGGTTGCATGTTGGAAGTTAAACCCTAGTAATTCAATATTGTTTTCCTTTAATGATTGTAACTGACCTCCTATTCTCTCCAACTCTGCCGTGTGGTTCACCAAGTGGGCTTAAACTGGACTCCACTCTATATTTGGTATATTACTAATATGAGCCACTAAACTCTTGTCTTCTGCCCTAGCTGTGCAGCCTGATTTGAGGCTCAAAATTCCTTGTTCTGGTATATCCATCACTTCCGGCTGTTCGTTACCATATTGGACTCTGGCCTTAGTTTTGGGTGGAACCTTGAACTACTGCTACTATCTAGCTCTACCGAGTAAGACTATGGCTCAATAATCGTTGTATATAAACAGGTAGGCTTCCTATTCTGTTTAAAAGGTGTCAGCACACATGCTTTATCATTGGCGTAACTCCATGGACAATTTATTTTACATGTTCTCCTGTTTGATTGCCAGGTCCGACATTTCTGAATTGCTGAATCTGACATTAAGTGATACGAGTCTATTTCAAAATTATATATTAAGTACTGCATGTTTATGTGAACTGTTACCAATCGATTACTGCCCAATCGAACGGAAATCGGAATGACTCTGTAGAGGAAGGATGGATGCAAGTGGTATTTTAGCACTTATAATTAATTTTCTGTCAAAGAAAATCCCTTTGGCCGTCAACAGAGCATATATGTCTTTTAACCCCGTTCCGCTCCTTTTACCTGGCAGTACTAAAGTTTCAGATAATTATTCTTTTATTTTAGTTATTTCTAATTTCGTTTGGCTTGGCTTTAAAATATTAGTATTTAATCTACCATGGTTAATGTTTTCATGGTCTCATGTTTTCTTCCATTTGTATCCTATCGTCCGCATCCATGATACCGAATAATGTATGGTACAGTGACCCCATTAATTCAAACGGTGCTCGCTTGCGTCTTGCATTTCCTTGCATCATGAATAGCACATTATTTTCCTCGATATCTTTAATTCGCTTAACGGTGTTGTTCAATACGAATCGACACTGGTCTTCGAAATTATACAGTTTTTGGCAATATGGGAATCATTCTGTCAACTTGTCTGAGCATTTCAAATAACGCCGACATGTCGCGAAATCTCCTCTTTTAAAATTACTGTACCAAATGTACCCTTTGCCTGTCCACCTTCCTAATGCATATTCTGCTTCAAAAAACTAATGACGTCTAGTCTTTGCATTCACTATCAAAATGTAAGAGGGCTTCTTACCAAGCTCTCTAAATTATTCTGTGATAGCTTAACCTTTTCGGCTGACATATTAGCTTTCTCTGAAACTTGGCTTAATTCCTCTGTTTTGGATAATGAAATTCTTTCTAATAACTTTATTTCTTATAGGCTTGATCGTGTTGGTCGACGTGGCGGTGGAGTACTCATTGCTGTCAACTCGAATCTGTGTTCAAGTGTTGTGCCGATTGATCTCCCCTTAGGTGTTGAGTTTATTTGCGTCGAAGTTACATGTTCTTACTTTAGCTTATATATCTCTTGTTCATATATTCCTCCAACTTTTGATATCATGATCTACATGCACCATGCTGATGCTTTGCGAACTATTTTTAGTCGTCTTAAAGATCGTGATTTTTTTATAGCTTTAGGTGATTTTAACTTGCCTAATGTTTCTTGGCTTGCTGATGATAATCTATCTTTCTTAATTCCTTCATCTCAACATGTTTTTCTTGATAGCCTACTTGAATGTCCGCTATATCGGTTGAATTCTTTTCTTAACTCTTCTAAAAGAATCCTCGATCTTGTTTTTTGTCTCTGATCCCACTGTTAGTGCTGTATCACAAAAACAGCCCCTAGTGAAGCCTAAAGATACTTATCACCCTACCATTGAAATTACTATTTCTTACGATTCCGTTAATAATTCATTCAATAACATCTAAAATTCTCGTCCTAGATGTTTTCGTAAAACAAATTTCAATCTTCTTAACAGCCTTATTTTTTTCTTTTGATTGGTCATTTCTATTTGAGTGCTGTGATATAGATTGTGCAGTAAATTTTTTCTACTCTGCTCTTAATTCTCTAATTGATAAATGCGTTCCTTATGTGAATGTCTCTACCGTCTCCAGTGCGCCAGTCTGGTTCACACGTAGGCTCTCTAATCTCCGTAACATTAAATCGAGATATTTTAAAAGATTTAAAAAAACTGGTTCGCGACTTGACTATGCAAATTATTGTGTAGCCAAATCACAATTTTGCCTTTTAAATACTCAATGCTACAATAATTATATCGTTCGCTGTAAAGTTGAATTTTATAAGAACCCCAAAAGATTTTATAACTTTGTTAATTCCAAAAGACGCTCTAATTTACTACCTTCCACCTTCAGACTTAATGACCAGACTGCTAATGGTGATTCAGATATTGCAGATCTGTTTGCTAAATTCTTTCAGTCGACTTATTCTTCTACTGCTTCGGATCCCACACCTTATCCCTTCACAATTCCACGTTTAAATTGTATGTTTTTTTCCTAATATTACTGAAGACTGTATTATCTCTAGCTTGTCATCTATGACGTCTTCCTTCGTACCCGGGCCTGATAATATACCTAGTTGCATCCTTAAAATGTGTTCGATTTCCCTATCTAAGCCTATATCTCGGTTATTCTTTATATCGAGTGAGACTTGTCGCTTCCCTGATATTTGGAAGGAGTCTTTTATTATTCCGCTATTTAAAAAGGGTAACAAATCGGATATTTCTAGCTACCGTGGCATTGCCAAACTTTCGGCAATAAATAAGCTGTTTGAGAAAATTATTACGTCTTTCCTTCAACACCTATCCAGATCACCACTTTTTAATTGGTAGACGATAGCCGATATGTGGCATACATTCATAGCAGCGAATCCAACAATGCAAAGTCGATAATCCAAACTTCAGCAAGTCCTCATTTCTTGCCAAGTTGTTAATTGCATTTAAATCGTTCATAGCCTTGGGCGTTGCTTTACAAATACCACATGTTTGCGATGATGTTTCGGCAATCACGCTAAAAAACTTTGCCATCGATCATGGTAAGTTGCAATTAGTGGTAAACTTGAAAGCTACTTAAGCGCGTAGGCACAATTTTCAATATCTGTGAATTCATTTTTTCAATTTCCGCTCTAACCAATTCTGTAGCCTCTTTGGCAAACATTAAATCGTGTACAATACCGAGTCGATGTCGGGCGAGCATTTTGCCAAAGTACCCTGGTTTCCAATTGTAATTGTAGCGGCACTATGCATATGAAAAATATGTGCTCAACTGCCATCTTAAGCTCCGAGTTACTGAAGATCTGCCGATATGTCGCGTGTCCCGCACTCCCATCGCAACCCCATTTAGAAATCAGGCTTAAAGACTTATATTTATCGCCATTATCCGAGAGTTCGCACCAACAATTCTCGTAATGGTGTGGTCCAGCATTTCTTGTAAAGGAACTTCAGCCCAACTCTCTTCCGTTCTGATGCAATCCGGATAGCACATTTTTTTCGCCGAGCGCAAAAGTTTTTCGTGTAATCGCCATCAATATAAAGCGCCAATGCTTCTTCTGGAGAAGAAGAGCACATGCATACACACACACAGACGCAGCGCTACAAGAACTGTATATGTACGCGTATTGTGCTTCGCTTAGGGAATGATGCAAGAAGGAGAAGAAGAAAAATTTTTATAAATAGGGAAATAATTTGAATGTTTTGTTTGTGTATTGATGAATTCAGTTGCAGGGAAAGAAATTTCAAAATGTAAAAAAAATTATTGCCAAGGACTGCAAGGGTATACAAATTTCGGCATTGCCGGAGTTAGCTTCTTTGATATTTTTTTTTTTTTAGATGCGTCGGGATCTGCTTCTTCAGGACTCAGAAGAATCAAGACATCGTTGAGCCAGGCTGCGTTGTTCTCCAATCGATTCTTATCTCTGTTGTTTTTCTTCCACTTTTCAGACAATTTTTTGTGGAAAATTTTGAGTTTATCCATAATTGAATGGTAGTCCTGCTCACTAAAGTCCGATTTCTTGAGAACATTAGAAAAAATTTCAGTTTGTGAAATACAAAAAACTGGATTAAAAATGAATAAAACAATGTTTTTTTCAACAATCTAAATTCTGTGTAAAGACGTGGGTAAAGTGCAACGAAAAGCTGTTTCGATATTTGGTCTTTGCGAGCTCAGGTCTGATTAACGATATACATATTATCGATATAAATGCTATCGATTTGCTAAATGAACATATTACTATCGGAGGGAAACCAAATTTCTCTTAATTTTAAATGTTGAAAATTGGTATTTCGTTACCCTAGATCAGCCAAATCGCCCACTGTGGGGCGTGGCAAAATCTTTATACATACAAAATGTCCGCATTTACTATGCAAATATATGTACATACCAAATATGGGGTCTCTAGCTGCAATAGTTTTTGAGATAAACGTTTTTTTTTTTTTTGAATTGCGTGGCGGAAAGGGGCGTGGCGAAAATTTGAAACAAACTTGATCACAAACTATCGGAGGGAAACCAAATTTCGCTTAATTTTAAATGTTGAAAATTGGTATTTCGTTACCCTAGATCAGCCAAATCGCCCACTGTGGGGCGTGGCAAAATCTTTATACATACAAAATGTCCGCATTTACTATGCAAATATATGTACATACCAAATATGGGGTCTCTAGCTGCAATAGTTTTTGAGATAAACGTTTTTTTTTTTTGAATTGCGTGGCGGAAAGGGGCGTGGCGAAAATTTGAAACAAACTTGATCACTCTACATACTACACGAGCCTACATTTCAAATTTGGTGGCTCTATCTCTAAGAGAGATATAAGAGTCTATAAGAGTATCCGATTTTACATTCCAACTATGAATTAGCTGTGTAATTTTATCTGGGTTATGACCTGTTCTGTTTGGTCTGACTGAAGATGAACTCCTAGGAATACTTTGGTTTTGCGCTGACGCATTTACATGTTGCTCTGTAATTCCCATTTGTCCTATTCTTCGGTCTATTATGGACTCTAGTTGATTGCAAATTCTGTCATAATCAATTTCTACCGATGCTCGCGCTGGTCTTCTACAAGCGTCTAAGCTTCTACGAGGTATATTAGACCCATTTTCTGGAGGTCTTCCTCGTTGTTTTCTTATCGTTGTGGGTCGGTCTCCTGCAGACATCTCTATATTTGCAGTTGCTTTATTAGCTTGTTCACCCCCACTAAAATTTCTACGAGAGCGTGTATTTGGGCCTTTCGGCACCGCTCCTGTTGTGATTGCACCTATGTTTACAGGACGTTCGGATTCTATCTCTGCAAATGGCACGTTTTGCACTTCTAAATCTCCTCTACGTATCGACGCATTACAAACTTGACATACATACATTAAACTGATCAATCCATTCTGATATACAATTTTTATGAAATAGATGATGGCATGACGTTTTCACCACCAACTCTTGCGTGGCCCATACTGCTTTCTGACAAATTGAGCATAACGCATCTGAGATCTCATGAGCTAAGTTTTCTTCACTCCTAGTGAGAACCATTTTGACAAATATCTGATTAATTTTAATATTTTAAAAATATATATATATTAAATTTTACTTGGTATTTTATCTTAAATCATATCGTTCCCTTAATGTCAATTTAAAGTCGTTATCTTATTTTTCTACTAATGAGTCCCATATACTCTAATATATCCCAAAACAAATTTACGAAAATGAAAGAAAAAAGATGAAATAATACACTGGGTTGCTACTGGCAAATAATTTTAGATGCATCACTCCTTTAACTGGTCAGGATTTAGCTTAGCAAAAAACCTGAATTTCCTAGCATAGTTTATGACTGCACTATTTAAGTTATAAGATTCAAATTGCACCTGGTGCTTTCGAAAGAGAATAAAAAAAAGATTGGTTGTTAATTTTTTTCTTTTATGCAATGCCAATGTGAATTTAACCCTGAATTGATTGGTCTTTATAGCTGCTTCGCTATTATCAAGAATTCCAAAAATTCAATCCGTTGATCGAATCTTATAGCAAATACATAACAGAAAAGGAGAAAAAAGAAAAAACAAAGTAGAAAGAACCACCAAGATCCTCCAAGCTATTGGTTTAGCGCTCTAGTGGTCGTAGACGTAAACGCACTACATTACGAATTCCAAACTAGATTTAATTCGCTAATACCAGTATTAGAGTAACAGCAATTATGAGATTATGCGAAGACGAAGTTTACTTAGCCAATCCTACTACTAGAGGTCGCTGTTTCAGAATTACTACCATACGATTTCCATTTAGTTGCATAGAGACCGCATCCATAACATTCGAACTTTACACAAAAATAGAATGAAAAGAGATTACCATCTACGTCCTAAGGAGAGTTTTAGTGGTCGCTATTGTAGTCTGGCTACCCGACGAATTCCAAGCAAAATTGCCCTCAGTCAGTAGAGAGCAAAACAAAAAAAGAAAGGGAAAAAAAAGAAACTCAATGACACATTCGGTCTTTTCTGACGAAGGTTCAATATGGTCTGATGTTATTCGACCCCCTTTACACAAAGTGTAAAGAAAAAAAATTTGAAGTCAACCTCTCGTCCATGGGACCAACTCGTGCCCTAAAGAGTAAGACCACGTTTTTTTAGCCTCACCATTCCAGGACCTTTTGTTAGGGCCCCACATTGGGCGCCAAATTATGTAATAGACCCAGACACGACAACAAAATATCAAAAAAAAAAAAAAAAAAAAATTTGGGACATGCCGCCTTATATATGTATTAGCTAAAGAGAACTACACATATGTATATATCAATAAAATAAAGGAGCAGTCTAACACTCCTGTTTTGCACCCTGTAACTGACGACATAGGTCAGCACAACACAAAGGTTAGGGACACTGCGTTCTTTGTGAACGTCATAGCTAGTATTTTCACAGCGTATTTTATGTATGTCGGCTATCCATATTAACCGAATCCCTTGCCGGGTTTTTTAGAAGAATATAATAGAGTTTCGGACATCACTTCTTGCAGGCACTATAGATGATAATTGCGCTCCGCGTCTGTATCCACCCTACCATGAGCCTGCCAGCGAAAGTTATCGCAGACTCCCAAAACGAAAGCTAGGACTTCTTCTTCTACATCAGGGAACTAAAGAAATTAATACTTCATAATGAACTTAATATTTATTCAAATTTTTCAAAATAATTAGCATCATCGTGATAGGTTCGATCAATTTGATCTACAAAAATTCTTCATTTTCAAAACAATGTTATAAAGGTTGCAAATGTTGCATATGGTTTCTTATTACTAATAATTACTTTACTATCTAATATTCATTATTTCCTAACTTTACTGTAATGAAACTTTTAACATTAAGTCAAAAAAAAAAAAAAAAAAATTAAAAGAAAAAAAAATATACATTGATGTGGCGTGATTACGCTACTATCCTCTCAAAATTCATTCTCTACAAATATTTTGATTTATATATGTCCATAGACAAAGTATTAAATGCTAATGCTCATCCAAACAAATTCATTTCATCAGATAAATTTTATAAAAAATATAGGGAAAATTGGTTTTTGATACACTTACAGCTTTTTAATTTTTCCCACGCAGAAAGATCTTTCGTTGTGTTGTTGTCGCTGTTAAAAATAGGAAGGTTTACGTATTCCAAATAGAGATAAAGCATCATACATTGTGAATTTACATGCATACTCAAATTCTGAAAAATGAAAAATTATTAACTAACAAAAATATAGACTGGCATTGAATTCCATTTCCTTTAAAATTGAACCATTTAGCCAACCAACAAAAAAAAGGAAATTCAATGTAAACTTAACTAAAAATTGATTCTAAACTACTGAGGAGCCTTATGTTGACTCATTTCGCTTAATCCTGGTTATTTCGTCCGTATCGACGACGAATAAAAAAATCTCCTTCCCAAATTAAACGCCTTGGTTATACTTAAAAATAATTCCAAAATGCTCTTCTCAGCTACATGACATGTTGAGTGAGGTTAGGTTTTGTTCGTAGACAGGTTAGATTTGGATACATCCTTCTACTGGTCATCCTTCATGCCTTAGGTTAGGTTAAGATTGGGAAAAAGGTTAGGTTTTCGTACATCCTTCTATTTTTAGAATCCTACACGTGTTCTGCTGGTATGGTCTGGATTATGTACATGTGAGACCGGATAAGCGAAAGTGCGATATTGACAATGATAAATGTCTCAACATTCGAAATTTCCACTTTGCTTCGCTAACGCCGTATCTATAATAACACTATATAAGACACAAAACTATTTCGGGAATTTTTCTTCTATTTACCCAAACTCTGTTTTATCCAAACTCCATTTATAGAAAAATAATGTAAAGCAATGCAAAACAAACCGATCAGCTGTGTGGCGTTGCAACTTAGTTCATAGTTTTACAAGCTGGTTACCTACATTTTCGATTCTCACCACTTTAGCCAATATCGATAACAAAATAAAATACTAACTAATCGAAATCAGTTGAATTTTAAAATAACTGAAATTCCTGTACATTACACTAAGTAAAGCACAACACGCATACACATACAGTTCTTGTAGCGCTGCGTCTGTGTGTAGGTATGTATGTGCTCTGTTTGATTTGATGAAGACTTAGTAGGCAGCAAGCACGTCATCATCTGAACCGATTTGTATTGACTGTAACTTGTGTTCTATTTATCCGATCAGATTCAAATTTTGGGATCTGTCAATTTATATCAAATACTATCATATTTCATATATATACTTTATTGGGTCTCCTTCTGTGCGTTACAAACATCTGACCAATTTTATAATACACTCTGCAAGGGTATAAAAAGGTTCTCAAATGGGGATGTGAGTCATGACGGATCGTGGAAGATGACATGGAATGCGGCAAACAAAGGATAACCTGATGAGTCTGTCCGCCAGTTTTCTTAAACTCTCGCAAGAGTTTAAAGCTGTCGAGTCTCAGTTTAGTAGTTTGACGCTACTGACTGAGTCTCGAGAGCGTAAGAAGGCGGGAGAACAGACTCCTGATATGTCCTTGCGTTTGCCGGTTTCCACATCTTTATCGGTTTCAACCCCTTCTCAACCAATGCAACCTCCAATTCCGCACATTATGTCTGTAGTGTCCGTTTTGTCTGGGCAAGAATCCACACCCATGGATTTTGTCGACAGTGCCTTCACCATCTATTCCTTCTATTCTTCTTCATCTATTCCCACTCTCTTCATTACCTATTCCTTCTTCTACAGTATCAAAAAACTAACAACTTCCTTCTCTATCGGCTATCAGAATGGCAGAGTCCTTAATACTAAACTTACTAAACTCCTTGTAGATAGTCTGCCTTTGATTTTGACCTAATTGTCTTTACTGAGACTTGGTTAAAACCTGACGTTTTTGACGCCACAGTTTTACCCAATAATTTCAATATTTTTAGAATTGATCGTACTGATCGTACGGATGGTGGAGTTCTTGTTACTGTAGATTCCACCCTATCATCGGGTCTGATAACAATACCTGTCTCAAGTAGTATTTATATGCTTTAAGGTATCTTTTACTCGTTTACTCAATCTTTAATGACTGTGAGACCCCTAGTATCTTCTGTGGTGACGCAAATATCACCATGGTTTACGCGGGGGCTCTCAAAACTGAAGAATCTTAAGTCTAGGTATTACAAAAAGTATAAAGTCACGGGTCTATCATCGGATCTTTCTCGTTACTTGGTTGCTAAATCGAATTTTATTGTTTCTAATTCCAAATGCTATAATAATTACTTACAACGTTGCAAGTTGCAATTACTCCGAAAATCCCTAAAGAGTTTTTAATAATGTTTCGGCCTCTTCTGATCAATCTATTTCTAATTTATTTGCTAACTTCTTCTCGACTACGTACTCATCCACTAACTACAACTCTAGTCAGATATATCCATATCCTATAACGAAATCCAACTGCATTCTTAATCCTATTAAGTTCGGTAGCTAAGGAGCTAATAATGATTAAGCCGGTATACTCACCGGGCCCAGACAATATTTCCGCTTGTGTCCTGAGGTTCTGTGCGGAGTTATTGTGCTCGCCTTTACTTAAACTTTTTGAGTTGTCCGTTACACTGTCCGAGTTTCCAACTATATAGAAGGATTTGTTTATTTTACCTTTTCACGAATGTGGCAATAAATCCGACGTCAATAATTATAGAGGACTTTCTAAATTGTCACTAATACCTAAACTGTTTGAGAAAATTATCTACCACAACTAGCCGCTTACATCATCTTTTGTAATCCAAGGTTTTAAGAAACAAAAACAAACTGATGTCATATATACTGATTTCGATTCGGTAAACCATGCCATACTATTAGATAAGCTGAATTTAGTTGGCTTTCCGGATGCTCTGCTTGCTTGGATTTCACAATATCTAAGCAATAGGAGGCAGAGGGTGCTTTTTAGGTTGTCTCTTTCTAAGGTCATTAGTGTTGAATCGGGGAGTCCCACAGGGCAGTCTCCTTGGCCCATTACTATTCACCATTTTTATTACGGATCTGACCACCGCACATAGGTAGATTTTGCAAAATTAGGCGGCCAAAAACATTTTTGCGATAGAATACACTTTAAATGGAAAAAATAAATATTATTGTTTCCTATTAAAATACATTAATTTCCTATTAAAATACATTATTTTCCTATTAAAATACATTAATTTAATTTTTTTTTAACTTAATACTCAAATGGCAAGGTTTTCTATTGAATATGGGCTAACTTTAAATGAAACATTACAAATGTTGCCTTTATTTATTAGAATATTATTAAATTCAGAGTTACATAATATTATTTTAAAAATATCAAAGAAGCTAACTTCGGCAATGCCGAAGTTTATATACCCTTGCAGTCCTTGGCAATAATTTTTTTACATTTTGAAATTTCTTTCCTTGCAACTCAATTCATCAACACACAAACAAAACATTCAAATTATTTCTCTTTTTAGTACAAATTTTTAAGCAAGGCACGTCACGCATACACATACATACATACGTGTAGCGCTACGTCTGTGTGTGCGTATGCATGTGCTCCGTTTGATTTGCTGATGACGTAGAACCGATTTGAATTCACTGTAACTTGTGTTCTATTTATCCGATCAAACTCAAATTTTGGGATCTGAGATTTTATATCAAATTCTATTATATTGGTAAATTTCATGGCGATACTCCAATTTTTGCAAAAAATTTTGTTCTAGAGCTATATGATATAGTAGTCCGATCCTGACAATTTTCATACTCTATTATCTCCCGGCTAAAAGTAGCTCAAATATGAAATTTCATTCCGATAGCTCTTAAGATGCCAGCGTGAAGTTGATTTGCACAGACGGACGGACGGACGGACGGACGGACAGACGGACGGACGGACAGACGGACATGGCTATATCGACTCAGCTTCTCATGGTGATCAAGAATATATATACTTTATGTGGTCTGTGCGTTACAAACATCTGACCAATTTTATAATACCCTCTGCAAGGGTATAAAAATGAATATGTTTATTCTGCTTCCGAGTCCAAATCGTGATGCTCAGCACTATCATTTGGCTCAGCAGGAATGAGCATATTTATGGTTTCCTTAAAAATGGTTCATGTGATTTTTTTTATTGATTTCATACAGCTTATGAGTGGGTCGGAAGTTATTAACAACCTTTGATAGATGTCGCGATTGCATTCTTGCCTTGAAAACTTTCTTGCCAAGTTGAGACGGTATGACCGAAAATGTTTGTTGCGCGCTTCTGCTGCTTCTTCGGATAGTTGTCCAATTGGCGACTATGTATTTTCAATTATGCTAGCTCCATGTAAGATTCATTATAAATAATATTTTTCTGGAGTACTCTGTCACACGTACTATCCCTTTGAAAAGCGTTTTTGTTGTGGCGAAAAGCAAGCAAAGCGTAGTCCGGCTTCAAACATGAACACGTGTTCATGTTTTCAATGGAATTTTTCGCAAGTCCCGTTAGATTTCCAGAAAAATCCGGTTTGCCATCAAGGTTGTTATACAATTTGTGTACATTTTATCAAAATATTGTGTGATCGATATTTTGATTTTTAGGCTACGGCCACAACCACTGTGCACAGGGTCTCGAATTTTTTTTTTTTATCGTCGCGCAAAAACTTTGACTAACTATATTTCGTGAATAGGTGGCTATAGGTGTCCAACTATAACTTCATATAATTATTGAAACTATGCATAAATTATTAAATTAAGAAATATTACAGGGACGGACAGCGAAAGTAGTTATAAGCCCCTTTGAAATTTTTATACCCTTGCAAAAAGGGTATATTAATTTTGGTCAGAAGTGTGCAATGCATAGAACGAAGCATCTCAGACCATATAAAGTATATATATTCTTGATCAGCACGACGAGACGAGTTCAAATAGCCATGTCCGTCCGTCCGTCCGTCTGGATCAACGCGAACTCCTCCGAGACCGTAAGAGCTACAGAGCTGAAATTTTGCACGTAGGCTTGTATATACTGCAGGCATTGTATATCTCGGATTCAGCCGGATCGGACCACTATATCATATAGCTCCCATACAAACGGCAAAGTCACGAACAGTGACTTTCTCAATAACTTCATTAATTTTATAGCTATTGTCATAAAAGTTGGTATTTGTCAGTTTTATGTTCTTATTAATGATTGTGCCAATCTTGATCAAGATCGGGTGACTATATCATATAGCTCCCATACAAACGGCAAAGTCGCGAACAGTGACTTTTCTCAATAACTTCGTTACTTTTTAAGCTATTGTCGTGAAATTGAATAAACGTTAGTTTATTGAAGCTATAAATGTGACAAATTTGGTCAAGATCGGGTGACTATATCATATAGCTCCCATAGAAACGATAGGTGGAAAACAGTGACTTTCATCAAAAAGTTCGTTATATCCTATGCTAAGATTGAAGGCCGTTCTTTCGCAAACATTAGTCTTTTTGGATAAAACGTTTTTACACTTTGATGGCTATGGGTAAGGAAAGAATTACCAAAACAGTTGCAGGGTATACAAACTTCGACGCGGTCGAAGTTAACCCCGGCCCTCTGGTTTTTTATACCCTTGCAGAGGGTATTATAAAATTGGTCACATGTTTGTAACGCACAGAAGGGGACGTTTCCAACCCCATAAAGTATATATATTCTTGATCAGCATGAGAAGCTGAATCGATATAGCCATGTCCGTCTGTCCGTCCGTCCGTCCGTTCGTCCGTCCGTCCGTCCGTCCGTTCGTCCGTCCGTCTGTGCAAATCAACTTCACGCCGGCATCTTAAGAGCTATCGGAATGAAATTTCATATTTGAGCTACTTTTAGCCGGGAGATGATAAAGTATGAAATTTGTCAGGATCGGGCCACTATGTCATATAGTTCTGGAACAAACATTTTTGCGAAAATTGGAGTATCCCCATGAAATTTACCAATATGATAGTATTTGACATAAATTGACAGATCCCAAAATTTGAATCTGATCGGATAAATAGAACAGAAGTTACAGTCAACACAAATCGGTTTAAATGATGACCTAGTAGTCAGCAAGCAGCGCTGCTTGCTGCTCAAACAGAGCACATGCATACACACACACAGACGCAGCGCTACAAGAACTGTATGTGTATGCGTGTTGTGCTTTGCTTAGGGAATGATGCAAGAAGAAAGAAAATTTATTATAAAAAGAGAAATAATTTGAATGTTTTGTTTGTGTATTGATGAATTCAGTTGCAGGGAAAGAAAATTCAAAATGTAAACAAATTATTGCCAAAGACTGCAAGGGTATATAAACTTTGGCATAGCCGAAGTTAGCTTCTTTGATATTTTTTTTTAGAAAATTCTGTTTCAAAAAATGTGGTCTTTTATAACAATGCTAATGTATGCAAAGCATTCTTAAAATTGGTGAGTACTACATAACACATAAAGATACATATCTGGACTATTGATATCCATCCCAATTACTTTGATAGTAACTTTGCAAAAATAAATATTGACTTTGTACAAATGTATCACTGAAAACGGCGAGAATTAAATATGAACACTGTGAATGATAATCGAAGTTTGACTACCTGTAATTCGGCGCGGGCGCTGTTTTGAAAGGTGGTGATGATATTACTTTCTCGGAAGTATCTTCTAACAATGTGCATCAATAGTTTGTTCTTAAAATGAGTTTTTTTTTACTTTTTGGCCGCCTAATTTTGCAAAATCTTCCTATGTTGTGCACCGTTCTTTTAAATTCCAGATTTCTTATGTATGCCGATGATGTAAAAATCGCTAATCGCCTCGTAGACTTTCTCTCATGTGATACCTTGCAAGCTGACCTGAATGCTTTTCAGGGGTGGTGTAGGGCTAACTTGTTATCGCTAAACTGTTCTATGTGCAAAATTATGTCTTTTTATAGAGCTTCTCCCCAAATAACGAGTCACTTTTTAAATAATTTCCCGTTCTTTGGTTGTAAAAGATTTGGGGATCTTATTAGACCACAAAATTAGTTTTAATCAGCATATATTGACTATTGATAGTAGGGCTAAGAGTGTTCTTGGCTTTATAAAGCGCTGGTCGAAGGAGTTTAAGGATCCATATACTACCACAATACTTTTTACTTCTTTAGTCTGCCCCATATTTTGGATTTTGGTTTGGTCTCCTCAATATGAGTTTTATCAAAACAAATTAGAATCTGTACAAAAACAGTTTTTACTCTTTGCCTTTCGTGTTAAAAATTATGTTGAAAGCTTTTTATGCTACTAGTGCGAGCTTTTTATCGGATGATGTCTTGATCTGATATTTGATTGGCTTATTGATTTCGCATACTAAGCGTTCTCACGCTTAGAGGAATTTTTGGGGACAGATTTGTTTATAACATTGCGTTCTCACGCTTGAAGTTTTTGAGGGGGACAATTGTTATTGCAAGTGTCTAATTGTTTGTGAATAAAACGGATGTTTACTTTAAAGTTATAGTTATATATTTAGGGGGCGAAAAATTTAAAGGTTATTAAGGATTGCTATTGGATATATGGCTCTCCCATCCTAAAAGAAATAGCCTGTCCTCAGGCGGATACATTGGGCTATAGCGAGAGATTTTTCTCAGTTGCAAAGATTGAAGTATCAATTTTGTTTATACTTTGGGATTCAATTTTATCAACAAATGGGGTTTTGATTTTTTCAATAGAAAATGTTTAATTATTAATTTTTGTGGCATAGCCTTAAACTTATAGGTTAAGTATGTAATCAAACTTATTATAGTAAGTACAAATGTGGTTAATGTAATAGTTTGAAATACAGTATAGTATTTTGTGTGTTCGTTAATTATCTCCTTTGTTTGGATAAAAGAAATAGGTTCTAGCCTAGTATTATTGTTTGTTCCATAAATGCTTTGGCTGTAGTCAAGCAATGAATTTGTTATTGATATTTCATTTAATATTAAGGCACAATCGTAAATTTTTATTATGTTATTGCCTTCTATTATTAAGTCGTTATTTACACAATTTTGATTAAGTTTTGTTTTTGGTAAATTCCATGTTACAATTATGTTTGGTTCAATGTAATTAGTTTGATAATTCTTATATGTTTTAGTGTATTTGCAAGTGGTTGGGATTTGATTTAAAATGCCAATTATAAATTCATTAGTTTCTATTTGTTTTGTATTTTTATTAAACAAAGTGTTGTTGTTAAAATAGTATTTATCGTATGAATTTTCTGTCAAAATATTTTTATTTTCATCTGGATAACAAAGTATCTCAAAGACAGGGGTTTTTATTATTTCTTGAGGAATGTTTGAAATGATAAATATCTTCTTTGAATTTGGGTTAAGCCAGGTGGATGTTCTTGTATTTAATACTTTTTACGAATTAACATGACTTAAGCGATTATGTTTTAAAAGTTTTGGGTTGAAAATTAAAGATTAGAACTTCTACTTTTACTGATGTTTCTTTTCTTCCTTGAGGTTGTTTATTACTTCTAAACCTTTATTTATAGTGTCTATTAAGTAATTTAGTTCATTTGCTTGTACGCTATTACTTTCAAGATTATTTATTTTTTCTTCTAATTCGTCTGTATCGTCTTGATCAAGAGTACCAAAATGATATTTGTATATTGAACCAATTCCGTTAATTAGTCCTCGTTTGTTACGTTTTACAATTTGTATTCCATTAATTTCCCTACTTAGTTTTTCTGTTAAGTATTGAATAGGGATTATCTCTTTAAATTTCTGTGCATGTGGCATTAGATTGTTATATGTAATGTCTGTTAGTGTTAAATTCACTTTTAAATAATGATGTTCAAAGTTTGTCGGTAAGTCCATGGTTCCTGTCTTCAATATTAAGTAACCGTTCGGTGCTTTTACTGGGTTTATGTCAATGGATTGACTGCATGTTGATTTTAAAGTTAAGAATAGCACGATGCACAAAAAAGTCATCTTGAGTTGTTGACCTGTAATGTATCAATTGTCGTATTTGCTTTTATTAACTTTCTTTTTCTTTTTGAATTTTGATTTGTAGTGTGTGACCTTTTGTCCTCTGTTTCTTTCTCAAAGTGTTTTTCATCTAACTGATTTATTTCTCCTGTCTTTTTGAATGGATTTGTTGTTTTAGACTTTACTAATGGTGCTTGTTTAAATCTAGTATCGATTTCGAAGTCGTGTCTGTCTTTATTTAAATTGTTTATTTTATGTATTTTATTTGCTTGGGTATTATAGACGGGTGATCCTGCATAGATAAAAATGTCCGCTGGTGTTCGGTTATTTTTTTTATGTGTCGTCTTATGGTTGTAAATGTAGAGAATTTTTTCAAATTTAAGTAATTTATCTTCGATGTCATTTTCGCTATTTATAATTCTGAATTTTTCGTTAACTGTTTTATGGAATCTTTCTACGTCTGAAATGGCGTTTTAACAATTGTTGTAATTTCTAACTTTACATTTTCTTCTTGTAGCCAATTTTTTAGTGCTATACACAGAATGGCTGAATCTTTTTCTGATTTTATTTCAATTGGTTTGCCCATTTCAGTGAATACTTTCATAATTGCTCTCTTCAGGGTTTGAAAACTGCGAAAACTGTCAACAGTTTTGCTGTGTGCTGTTTCTTCTGCTTCGGAAACTAAGAACAGTCGAAGCAAAAGCAACAGCAAAAAATCGAAATCAGAAAATCTGACAGCAAAAGCAGCAGCAAATAACCGAATTAGAAAATTTTGACAGCAGCAGCAAACAGCAAAAATCCGAAACAGATTGCTTTGATAGCAACAGCCAACTTATACATTTTAATACTAGGAACTGTTCCGACTGTTGCTTTTAGCCAATTTCGGAAGTCGACGAAAGCAGCAGCCGGAAAAATAGTCGCAGCAGAACTGATTTTTGGCCTACTTTGATCCAGAAGCTGGATCCCACCAACGGCAACCCCTAACAGGAACCAGTGGACCTATACTTTATCTACTTGTATACATATATGTATAGGAAAAATCAAAGTAGGCCAAAAATCAGTTCTGCTGCGACTATTTTTCGACTGCTGCTTTCGTCGACTTCCGAAACTGGCTAAAAGCAACAGTCGGAACAGTTCCTAGTCTTAAAATGTATACATAAGTCGGCTGTTGCTATCAAAGCAATCTGTTTCGGATTTTTGCTATTGCTGCTGCTGTCGGGGTTTTGCTTTTGCTTTCGTTTTGATTTTTGCTGTCTGCTGCTGCTGTCAGGTTTTTTGCTTTCAGATTTTTGCTGTTTGCTGCTGCTGTCAAAATTTTCTATTTCGATTATTTGCTGCTGCTTTTGCTGTCAGATTTTCTGAATTCGCTTTTTTTCGGAAGCAAAAGCAACATAAAGTATTTGTTTTCATGTTTGCTAAACAGTCACAGCAATGAATAGCACAAAATTTATGACTTTTGCTAATTCGACTACAGCAATTTAAAAACTGGCTCTCTTAGCTTCTAACCCATCTCTAGATTTTAATTCCACAAGTGTTGAATTGTAAATTGTCGATCATGTAAAAGTCCATGACATATTTTTCTCTGACATTAAAAGTTTCTGGTGTTATTTCAAAAGTTAGTTTTGTATTTCTATTTTCTGTCTTTGCGATATTGCATACTGAGCATTCGTTAATAATTTTTTGAATCAGATTTTGAAAATCGGGGAAATAATATTTTTCTTTAACAAGATAATCGTTTTTTCGATTCCTGGATGTAAAAATTCTTTATGTTTTAGAATTATTTCTTTGAATTGTGCAAACGTTTGAATGTTCTCTAACTTAATGCTTGATTTCGAGGTTGTTGTATTTGAGTTTGATCGTATTATTTCAATAAAGGCTTGTTGAAATATGGGATAATCTTGTTCGTTATGAAAATATAGTAAAGTTTTCTTACCGCAAACATATCTTTTAATTATATCCCTTGCGTAAGCATTGGTCATTTCTTTGTATGTTATTTTTGTTTGATTTAAAAAATAGGTTGATGTTTCTGTTTTGTCTTCTGAACCTCTAAAGCCGGGTAAATATTTAATTTTATAATCAAACTCATTTAGTTTTATTCTCCATCGTTGAAGTTTCATATTTGGTTCTTTTATATTACTGCTCGACCGGGAAAGATTCGAGTAAGAGTGGCGCTCATCCGGTTACAAAGAGTTTTCCCCACATATTTTGTCGTGATAGAAAGAGTGCGGGATTCAAGAGAACACCCCACATACATTTTTTGTGCGTTTGTGCGGGAGAAGAGTAAAAAAAAAAAATTTTTTTTTAGTGGTGAAATTAAAACATTAACTATGTCTTGTCTAAATGATTTAATAAGTGGTACTCTGAAAACGGTTAAAGCAGACAATAGAGCATTGCATAAATTTATCTATGAGAGCGAGGGAGCTAGAAATAACCGGAAAAGAATTCGAGAATTTTCTGGTTTCGATTACGCTGAAACGAACGCAAAGTACGAAGCAAAAGAGGAATATGTAAGACGAAACGGTGATCTTGTTTCGATTTGCAATGTATTGGTGGGCATCAAGTACAGTGTCGACGACCTTCCACTTTCATGAATTTGAAGCTGAACAATTTGTTGGCGTCACAAGCAGAAAGCGAAGTAGAAGACGAAGCAGAAGACGAAAGAGATGATGAATTAGACGACGAGGCAGATCATGAGTCGGTAGCTACAGCGAGGAACGTAGCAAAGGGGAATAATAGTAGAAGTTTAAATTAACGAATTCAATCAGCAAGCAACGTTGATGTGTTGGAACGATTTCCAAAAGTTTCTGTTCGCAAAGAAGGTGTTTAAGAATAAACATCGTGTTCATCTGAGATGGCTTCACCAAATCAGATTGACCAAAGAAATATACAATCGAAACGAAACATAAACAAAAGTAAGTCATAAAGATTCATATGACAATTATTGCTTAAATACCAAACAAAACATGCATCCACACTCTGTGGAAAACACTTAAGACTATAACAGCGGCGCGGTATCAAGTAACCAGCGCTGAGCATGAAATATAAACAATTTTCAACCCCCGAAAACGTGGGGCATTAGAATAAGTATTTTTTAAGAACAATTGTCGCTTCTTAGAGTTTAAGAGTTTTTAAATAAAATCAGTTCATATTTTGAATTCAACGAATGAAGACTGGGTTATTTTCCTTCTCTCCGGGAATCCCTATTCATTTTGGTCCTTCGAGCCGGATGGATTCATTTTGGTCCTTCGAGAAAAAAGAACTCTGTAGTTTTCCCCCACCAGTGGTAAGAGACTCAGAGTGTGAATCAGCTCCTTTGAAGTCTGATCTTATGCAAGTGTAAATGCTAAGATCAGCTAAAGGTAGCAAAAATAAATTAACTCTTGTTTTCCCCCACCCGTGGTAAGAGACAGAGTATAATATAAAAAAGCAAAATATTGCTTAATAATTAAAAAGTGCGTGCGTCCGATGTTAAAGACAGTTTGGCTAGTGGAGCAACTGTAGTAATATCGGCGGCGGGAGTTTTTGTGTGTGGCGTATTCGAAGCCCTAATATCGAAAAAAAAAGTTAAAGTTAAAAGTGTATATGTAGTTGCAAGTCAGCAACTACAAACAGCAGCAGAGCAACAAGATAGTTGCAGAGAAGAGGTTGCTAATAGGAGAAAATCTCGTGCCATGACCGGCACCGGTACCGCCTGAGCCCATAGGCCCTGGACAACAGCAGCTGAGCAACGACACAGCAAAAAAAAAAAAAGACGGCCACGCCCATTTGACCCACCTTATTGGAATACGTGTCGAAGACCAGCACCGGCACCGTCTAGCACGACAAGCTAGACCCCGGAACAAAGAGATCGGAGAAACCAGCATCGGCGTCCCAACAGCCTGTGCGAGGACCAGCACCGGCAACTTGAAAGCTGCTCAACGTCTGGACCGATAGCGCTACAAAGAGCGCCCACCAAAATAAACAACTATGCGATGCGTCGCACATTTTTTTTAATGCACTGCGATGCATATTTTTTTTTACCATAATTATAACAAACTTTGTACAATTGTGCGGCATTAAAAGCTGTCCGATACGCAAAAATAGGCAGGGATATATGTAAAAAAAAAAAGCAAGACACTAAAAAACAAACATTTAAAAACAAAATTATTAAAAAATATATATAATTCATGATATTTTTAAGCGAGTTGCCAGGTAATTAGTAATATAAAAATAAATATACAAAAAATAAATTAAAAAAGAAGAAAGCAATTTATTATAGACCATACAAAAATGTTCCCTACCAAAACTGAATGAAGTAAGTAAGTCGTCTCGCCGACTTGGGTATACCATACACCAGTAAAACAAATATTTCAAATTTGTAATAACTAATGCATTTGCCTATTTTCCACAATTCTGTTCACATGCTTGTTACAAGCATATCTCAGTATCTCGCGCACTTATGCATATAAGCACCCTAGCGCCCCCACCCGCCAACGGCCATCTCCGGCCTTATGCAAAAACGTTTATATGCATAACTCAGCTATTTTTTGTCCGATTTTCATCAAATTTGGTATTTTGCTCGGTATTAGTATCAAATTTAAGTGTGCCAAATTTGATTGCACAAGGTAAAAATTACGTGAGATAATCGAGTTTTTCAAATTTCGGGGGCGGAAAGGGGCGTGGCAAAAACTTTATACATTCAAAATGTGCGCATTTACTATGCAAATATACATACCAAATTTGGTGTCTCTAGCTGCAATAGTTTTTGAGATAAACGTTTTTTTAAATTGCGTGGGCGGAAAGGGGCGTGGCAAAAATTTGAAACAAACTTGATCACTCTACATACTACACGAGCCTACATTCCAAATTTGGTGGCTCTAGCTTTTATAGTCTCCGAGATCTAGGTGTTCATACGGACAGACGGACAGACGGACGGACGGACAGACGGACAGACGGACAGACGGACGGACAGACGGACATGGCTAGATCGACTCGGCTGTTGATACTGATCAAGAATATATATACTTTATGGGGTCGGAGAAGCTTCCTTCTGCCTGTTACATACATTTTGGCGACTTTAATATACCATTTCACCCTATGGGTGTATGGTATAAAAATTGTTAGGGAAGCAACACGAGTTGCACAAAAGATTAAAGAAGATAGAAGAGTTAGATGCTAGTAAGTTAACTAGCCAGATTCTTAATGAAGTAACTGAGATTCAGAAGCAATAAATTAGTTACCATAGCCAAATGATACAGAGTGGTGTAACCGAACACTAATATTTTACAGATGGAAAGTATGAGAGTTAGAGATGGCAGCTAGATTAATAGCCAAAGGAGTGTCAAGTCGGCAGGGCACTGTTGAGTCGGAGAGCAGTGAAGCAGATGCAACGATGTCAGAAAATGTTGAGGTCAGCATCGGAGAGTCGCGGGGAAATGCGACCTCCAGTCATGAAATCGATAGCGGTAACCATGAGATATTTATGGATAGAGTCCGACAGCTCCAGGAATATTTGGATAGGGTAACCAAAGAGTTACGCACTATAGATAATTCAACAGGCAATGAGGCATGCATAATATATATTAAGAAGATAAATTATTTATGGGAGAAAGTACAGGCGTGCCAGGTTGTGTTGAAAGATGCAAAATTTCAAAATACTTTGGATGATTTAGAATTCGATGTCGAGAATCCAGTATCAGTGTTAGAAATAAAAATAAACAATAAGGAAAGTAAGATTGAGAATATAACCGTGAGAGGCGAACTACCGGTGTTGCCGAAAATACAGGTACCCACATTTTCTGGAGAACCTAGAGAATGGGACCTGTTTGTAGAACTATCCTGCTCTTAAGTTCAATTATTTAAAATCCGCGTTAAAGGGCGAAGAAAAGAGCATGGTAGCCCATCTATTGTCAGGTTCAGCTGATAGTGCCGCTTGGGAATTGTTAACCAAGCGGTATAAAAATAATCGGAGGGTATTTTCCGAACAATTAAGTCGGATCGTTGATTTACCGATGATCAACAATGAATCCGCAAAAAGTGTTAAAGAAGTGATTGACATAGTTAATGAGTCAGTTTACTTAATTAAAATAAAAGCAAATTTGTCCGATGAAGTTGACGTCATATTCGCACATCTCCTACTAAGGAAATTTGACAGAGAGGCTCTACAATTGTATGAGAGTCAGATTAGAAAAACAAGGCAAATTCAAATGCTATCTGATGTCAGGGAATACTTGGAACAAAGATATTGCTCGCTAAATGCCAAGAGCAAAGAAGAGAAAAAACCGCTAAAAACTGTGTTAAATTATGCGGAAGTCGAAGATAAATGTCCGATTTGCAAAATTGCCGGGCACAAAGCGTATAAGTGCTATATGTTTAAAGGGTTGACACCTATTGAAAGGTATGAAACAGCCAAAAAAGTGCAGCTTTGCATAAGATGCTTGAACCATTCAAGCAATAAGGTGTGCACTAATGAAATGGTCTGTTCATTGTGCAGTAAGGAACACCATACCTAACTCCATTTTGAAGAAAAACAGGAGAGAGTTAATACTTGTGTAACCGCGCAACCAACACTGTTGGCCACAGCTTTAATACAAGTAAAATACAAGCGGCCGAAGAGGCCGCTCAAATATTGAAATTACCTAAAATTAAACAATATACAGAAATAGGGGTTCAATTAAATCTAATAAATCAAAATATAAAGTAAAAATAGATGTGTGACTCGAAACCCTTGGAAAGGACATATTAAGCTTGAGGCAATTGTGTTGCTAAAATTAATGAAAGCTCTTCCATTAAAAATAGCAAACGTGGATATGTCAAAATGGCAAACTTACGTGCTAGCTGATCATACCTTTAATAAACCTGGTAGGATTGATATAATAATGGGAGTAAAAGTATATACCCAAATCTTAAAAGGGGGAATTACAAAGATTGATGGCCTGCTAGGCCAAAATACTCAATTTGGTTAGATCGTTTCGGAATGCACCAAATCAAATCAGAATAAGTCTGTAGTGGCAACAACAATAGATGTCACGGGGTTTGAACCACGTTGGGAGAAGAAGAAAGGTAAATTTCAAAATAAAAATAACACAATTCCAAAGAACTACAACAACAAAACTCAAGAAATAAATTTATGGACCCCGGCAGGACCTCACATTGGAGGTAAAGTGAAAATTGGGGAAGAAAAAATGTATATTCCAGAGCCAGTACAAAATGAGAATATTCAGACGGCAACGGTTACTGAACCATTGGGTCAATTAGATAATGAGTACCTAAAAGATAATATCAAAATAGATTCCGGTAACAAATTGTCCGAAATTGTAGTAACAAAAAGGCAGATATGGCAAAATAATTATAAACGGACAACATTTAATAATGACCAGAATAACCACTCAAATTTCAGCAATCAGCGATATTTCAAAATAGTGGAGCAAAGAATACATTGGAAAAAAAGTAGTTATTGTTTCAATACTCCACCTTATAAAAAGGCTAGAAGTCAGCACAGTAATGCACATCAGGAGTGGGTAGATATCCCTAAATATAAATTGTTAGGTAATGTTTCAACTATAGTATAAAAACCACTAGAAGTCGACATAGTAATACATACGGGAGAATTGGTAAGAATAGGAAGTCAGTTACAATCAGTAAAGGAACATCAGATTGACTAGGTTCAATGCCCATCATGTAACTGGTCATGGTTCTTTAACAATAGTTTTCTTACTAATGATAATAATTTTAATAATTTGGATAAGACAACTAACTATAAAGATAAAGTCCAAAACGCCGCATTTGGCGGCCCTTTGCAGAATGTTTAAGAATAAACATCGTGTTCATCTGAGATGGCCTCACCAAATCAGATTGACCAAAGAAATATACAAAAGCGAAACATAAACAAAAGTAAGTCATAAAATTTATATGACAATTATTGCTTAATACCAAACAAAACATGCATCCACACTCTGTGGAAAACACTTAAGACTATAACAGCGGCGCGGTATCAAGTAACCAGCGCTGAGCATGAAATATAAACAATTTTCAACCCCCGAAAACGTGGGGCATTAGAATAAAGTTTTTAAATAAAATCAGTTCATATTTTGAAATCAACGAATGAAGACTGGGTTATTTTCTTTTCTCTTCGGAAATCGCTATTCAGAAGGCGTTAAAAGGTATCGCGAAACTGTTTGTCTTGAGTGAGAGAGGAATAAATTCTTGGAACTCTCTCGAAAAAGCACTTTTGAGTGAATTCAAATCGTAGTAGTAAATTCGGCATGCGCAACTAATGAAAATGGGTAAAACAGTGCGTGTGTTTTAGTATTTTTACAGAAGGAAGATATGCTTCATGTGGACAAATAAAAGACGATTCATTAATAGAATATTTATTGAGGGCATTAATGAAAAGTGAATAAGTCAATTTTATATGGTGCGAGAAATTTGATTGAGTTTAAAGAGAAATTAAAGCAGTATAAAATAATGAGTGAAAAAGAAAGTAAGATAATCAATGGTAAATACATATATAATATTTATATGCATATAAACACCCTAGCGCCCCACCCGCCAACGGCCATCACTGGCCTTATGGAAAAACGTTTATATGCATAACTCTATTATCTAGCTATTTTTGATTGCAAAAGTTACATAATTACGGGAGATATTCGAGTTTTTCAAATTACGGGTGCGGAAAGGGGCGCACAGTGGGCGATTTGGCTGATCTAGCGTAACGAAATTGATTACTCAAAAAATTAAAACAATTGCAATAATTGTAATGTTTATATTATTTGGACCTTTCAAGGCACAATATTTAATAACTTTTTGCAACTTAAACATTTTGTTATGTTTTTTTTTTTTTTATTTACATGTTTTTAACATATTTATTGTCTGCATTTTTAACCATTATTAACTATTCTTTAAACTATTATAAACTATTATTAACTATTATTATTAATAATAATATTAGTTATCCCATTCCGAATCGGAATTTTCTGAATCTGAAGGGTAATTTAATAGCAGACTTCGAACTTCCTTATCAATCACTATTTCTTTACTAGATTTATTTCGTTTGTTTTTGCACAAACTTGTTATAAGTGGGTCTGAAGCAACTCATATTGATTGCATTAAATCCTCCATTGTATTTACACGCGAGTTTTTCGTGTATGCTTGAGCCGAAAATTTCGTAAATTTTTGTTATTTGCTTCCAAAGCTTCTTCCGACATCATGACAATCGGAAGTGGTACACATTCGATAATTTCGGCTCCGTGAATTAATATTTTGTGCAATGAGCTGGGCATGTAAAACCAACAATATTCTTGCACAAATATCTTCGCAGTTTCCATAGAATTTTTATAAAGCTATCGGCATTTATTGCACAACCTGAAGACATGGAACGCAAAATAACACCAAGTCTTTTTGTCAGGTCATGGTTTACTCCAGCAATTTGAGCGGACAGTTCTGACTTTTCAAAAAACCTTCGAGCTGTATTTCCACTATTCGTGTTGCCAGACCCTTGCATTGGAATATCTACCAATAAAGGCATTTCGTTTCTGAATCTTTCTTGGATGACTGCCTTTTGTTTATCGACTATGCTCTTGTCCGAAGCACGAACTTGCCACTTTTTAATTGGTAGACGATAGCCGTATGTAGCATACATTCAAAGCAGCGAATCCAACAATGCAAAGTCGATAATCCAAACTTCAGCAAGTCCTCATTTCTTGCCAAGTTGTTAATTGCATTTAAATCGTTCATAGCCTTGGGCGTTGCTTTACAAATACCACATGTTTGCGATGATGTTTCGATAATCACGCTAAGAAACTTAGCCATCGATCATGGTAAGTTGCAATTTGTGGTAAACTTGAAAGCTACTTAAGCGCGTAGGCACAATTTTCAATATCTGTGAATTCATTTTTTCAATTTCCGCTCTAACCAATTCTGTAGCCTCTTTGGCAAACATTAAATCGTGTACAATACCGAGTCGATGTCGGGCGAGCATTTTGCCAAAGTACCCTGGTTTCCAATTGTAATTGTAGCGGCACTATGCATATGAAAAATATGTGCTCAACTGCCATCTTAAGCTCCGAGTTACTGAAGATATGCCGATATGTCGCGTGTCCCGCACTCCCATCGCAACCCCATTTAGAAATCAGGCTCAAAGACTTATATTTATCGCCATTATCCGAGAGTTCGCTAAAAACTTCGGGATGCGCACCAACAATTCTCGTAATGGTGTGGTCCAGCATTTCTTGTAAAGAAAGTTCAGCCCAACGCTCTTCCGTTCTGATGCAATCCGGATAGCACATTTTTTCGCCGAGCGCAAAAGTTTTTCGTGTAATCGCCATCAATATAAAGCGACAATGCTTCTTCTGAAGAAGAACAGTAGTAGACAGCGAGCACCGCTGCTGGCAGCGCTACTTGCTGCCTACGACGTCTTCATCAAATCAAACAAAGCACATGCATACACACACAGACGCAGCGCTACAAGAACTGTATATGTACGCGTGTTGTGCTTCGCTTAGGGAATGATGCAAGAAGAAGAAGAAAAATTTTTATAAATAGAGAAATAATTTGAATGTTTTGTTTGTGTATTGATGAATTCAGTTGCAGGGAAAGAAATTTCAAAATGTAAAAAAATTATTGCCAAGGACTGCAAGGGTATACAAATTTCGGCATTGCCGGAGTTAGCTTCTTTGATATTTTTTATTTTTTTAGATGCGTCGGGATCTGCTTGAAAAAATGTCCGATGCACTCCGTTTACCACATTTATATAGGCTTATATGTGTTGCTCTCATAAGGTCATTGAAGAATTGTTTTCCACCATATGTAATCATTTTGTGCACTGACGGTTGGGGTGGCAATTTTCAATATCTTTTGGTTTTCGCCCTGGAGCCAATTTTTCTTCAGGACTCAGAAGAATCAAGACATCGGTGAGCCAGGCTGCGTTGTTCTCCAATTGATTCTTATCTCTGTTGTTTTTCTTCCACTTTTCAGACAATTTTTTGTGAGTTTATCCATAATTGAATGGTAGTCCTGCACACTAAAGTCCGATTTCTTGAGAACATTAGAAAAAATTTCAATTTGTGAAATACAAAAAAACTGGATTAAAAATGAATAAAACAATGTTTTTTTCAACAATCTAAATTCTGTGTAAAGACGTGGGTAAAGTGCAACGAAAAGCTGTTTCGATATTTGGTCTTTGCGAGCTCAGGTCTGATTAACGATATACATATTATAGATATAAATGCTATCGATTTGCTAAATGAACATATTACTATCGGAGGGAAACCAAATTTCGCTTAATTTTAAATGTTGAAAATTGGTATTTCGTTACCCTAGATCAGCCAAATCGCTCACTGTGGGGCGTGGCAAAATCTTTATACATACAAAATGTCCGCATTTACTAGGCAAATATATGTACATACCAAATATGGGGTCTCTAGCTGCAATAGTTTTTGAGATAAACGTTTTTTTTTTTTTGAATTGCGTGGCGGAAAGGGGCGTGGCGAAAATTTGAAACAAACTTGATCACTCTACATACTACACGAGCCTACATTCCAAATTTGGTGGCTCTATCTCTAAGAGAGATATAAGAGTCTATAAGAGTATCCGAGATCTAAGCGTTCATACGGACGGACAGACGGACATGGCTAGATCGACTCGGCTGTTGATACTGATCAAGAATATATATACCTTATGGGATCGGAAAATCTTCCTTCTATGGGTGTATGGTATAAAAACGATGAAAACATTGCAAAAGTGAAAATCAAAATGATGAAAACTAATAATGAAAACGATGTTGTGTGTTACAATTGTGGAGATAAAGGACATTACTCAAAAGATTGTGATGATAAAGAGAAAGGTAGAAAGTGCTACAAATGTAATGAATTTGGTCGAATTTGCAAAAGTGAAAATCAAAATGATGACAACTAATAATAAAAACGATGTTGTGTGTTACAATTGTGGAGATAAAGGACATTACTCAAAAGATTGTGATGGTAAAGAGAAAGGTAGAAAGTGCTACAAATGTAATGAATTTGGTCATATAGCTAAAAATTGTAATAAAAGAGAGGTGAACAGTCAATTTGAAGTAAGCATAAGAAGTTTAAAGTCGAAAACAAAAATAACCCGTAAAGCGATTAAAATTGACAATATTGAGTGTAAGGCATTGTTCGACACCGGAAGCAAATTTTGTAACATTCGCGAAGATTTGTATAAACGATTAAAAAAAACCCGTGTTGAGTAGCTTTGACGGGTTTCTAGTTGGATTTGACGGCGATGAATCGAATAAGACGAATAAGCCAATTGGACGTTTCGTTCATTACCCTAGATCAGCCAAATCGCTCACTGTGGGGCGTGGCAAAATCTTTATACATACAAAATGTCCGCATTTACTAGGCAAATATATGTACATACCAAATATGGGGTCTCCTAGCTGCAATAGTTTTTGAGATAAACGTTTTTTTTTTTGAATTGCGTGGCGGAAAGGGGCGTGGCGAAAATTTGAAACAAACTTGATCACTCTACATACTACACGAGCCTACATTCCAAATTTGGTGGCTCTATCTCTAAGAGAGATATAAGAGTCTATAAGAGTATCCGAGATCTAAGCGTTCATACGGACGGACAGACGGACATGGCTAGATCGACTCGGCTGTTGATACTGATCAAGAATATATATACCTTATTGCAAAAGTGAAAATCAAAATGATGAAAACTAATAATGAAAACGATGTTGTGTGTTACAATTGTGGAGATAAAGGACATTACTCAAAAGATTGTGATGATAAAGAGAAAGGTAGAAAGTGCTACAAATGTAATGAATTTGGTCGAATTTGCAAAAGTGAAAATCAAAATGATGACAACTAATAATAAAAACGATGTTGTGTGTTACAATTGTGGAGATAAAGGACATTACTCAAAAGATTGTGATGGTTAAGAGAAAGGTAGAAAGTGCTACAAATGTAATGAATTTGGTCATATAGCTAAAAATTGTAATAAAAGAGAGGTGAACAGTCAATTTGAAGTAAGCATAAGAAGTTTAAAGTCGAAAACAAAAATAACCCGTAAAGCGATTAAAATTGACAATATTGAGTGTAAGGCATTGTTCGACACCGGAAGCAAATTTTGTAACATTCGCGAAGATTTGTATAAACGATTAAAAAAAACCCGTGTTGAGTAGCTTTGACGGGTTTCTAGTTGGATTTGACGGCGATGAATCGAATAAGACGAATAAGCCAATTGGACGTTTCGTTCATTACGTTTTGATTGAGAATGAATTGTTCGTGTGAGATTTTCTTGCAGTTCCGATTAGATTATTACATGACGAAATGATTATAGGCGAGGAATTATGTTTGCAAGCTGACGTTGTATTTAGCCGAAATGGTTTAAGAGTAGAAAAGCTGGAAAATGAAAGTGATAAAATAAACATTCTAAAAATCGCTGTAGCGAATAATAAAGAAGAACTTGAAATAGACGAAAGTGCAAGCACAAATGTTAAAAAAGATGTATATCTCTGCGTACACCCAAGAAAATTGTTGTATTTCAAGTTTGACCATTAATAGCGCTCAGTATAAACAAGATATCGAATTTTTTCTTTTTCTATTTGTTTTTTTAATTATTAAACTTGAAGTACTATTTACTTAATTCATTTATCAAAACAAAAAACTTAAACATAATATAACCATTAGAAAAAAAACAACTAAAAATGACTTTCCAATGGTGGATTTTTATTAATATCTTCTTGGATAGCCATCTTTTTTAGCACATCCGCCAGACGTCTACTCATCGATTCCACAAGTTTGCGAGAATCCTCGATGGTTATTTTGCTCCATTCCTCCATAATAACCTCTTTAAGCATGTTTTTCGAGGTAATTTTGTGTTCCCTAATCCTGCGCTCCAATCAATCCCATAGATGCTCTATTGGATTCAAGTCAGGTGATTGGGGGGCGTAGGCAACTGCTTTTTAACGTTATAGAGGAGCCATATCTTCACATTATGAGCTGTGTGCTTCGGATCATTACCCTGTTGAAAGTAGAAATCATTCGCAATCTGCAATTTTTCGGCACTCTGCTTCAAATTATGCTCCAAAATAACCATAAAGTCTTTGTGATCCATAGTAGACTCGATAAAAGTCAGGTTTTCAACACCACCAGCCGCCATACACCCCCAAACCATTACCTCCTCCTCCTCCATGTTTCACTGTTGGAACCTCTTTTTCTCCATATCATTTTCTTCGCCTTAATGCCAAATATGCAGAACTTGCTCTCATCTGAAAATATGAGTTTGTTCCAGAAGCTAGTCGGCTTGGTAATGTGCTCATTGGCGAAGTCCATAAGCTTTACTTTGTTTGCCTTTGATATGTGGGGCTTCTTACGGGCAACTCTTCCATTATACCCCACTGCCTTCCAAATGCGGCGAACAGTTTGATCGGACACTGTTTTGTTGAAGCGTTACGCAACTTCAAGAATTCCTTGGTGGGCAATAATCCTTGGATTTGGAGGCACCCGCTGAATAATTCGCTTCTTCTCCCTCTCTGTCAGCAACGAAGGACGGCTAGATCGGCTAGCCTGTTGAAACATAGTTGTCGTATACTCCTCTCTGACATGAGGAATGAGTTCTGCCAACCAATCGTCCGATTTCTCGCCAGGATTTGCCCTCCAAACGAAATTTTAAAATTAATTTGCGCTCTTCAACACAGATTTCTTTTCCTTTGGTCTCCATAATACAACGCGTGCCGACAAGTGAAAAAATGTGCTTGCAAGTTTCCGAGAAAATATTTAACGAAAATAAAAAGCTAAAAAAAGTTAACGGTAATCGCGAATTCCCATTGTACGCAGAATTGTATGTACGCAGGATTTTGGAAAGTCATTTTTTGTTATGTTTTTTCTTTCTTTCTACGCATTCAACGCGAATGCTGGGTCATCTTTCTCGTCGTCTCGGTTTAGGATCCAGGGCTTCGTGTACTCTGCACATGTGGACGTCACTTTAGGCCCTTCGCACTTGCCTACTTTTTCGACATCATTCGCGTTGTTGTGCTTCACCATGGAGGTTACCATGGTTGGGTCCAAAATATTTTGGTTTTAATTTGAGACCACTGCCAAATTGCATCCTCTTAATTGCAACCAATTCGCCAAATTCACGGCTACTGATATAGTATTCTCTGCAAATCAACTCTTTCTCCCTTTTTGCCGCGAAATGTCCTTTGTCATGGGACAACAACAGGCAACTTCATGCATCTTTACAAGTACCACAAGACTTCTGTACTCTTGACTCTTTAATTGTGCCTTCAGCAAACGATTTTTCGACTTTCTCGTTCACGCAATCTTCCTCTTTAAAATCAAGTCTACTTTCGTCGTTTAAAATAATTGCCATTTCTACATTCGACGTTTTTGTTGCTACCGGTATCTCATATCATATCTCTGCGTACACCCAAGAAAATTTCTGTGTTTCAAGTTTGACCATTAATAGCGCTCAGTATAAACAACATATCGAATTTTTTTTTCTATTGGTTTTTTAATATATTAAGTTTAATATTTACTATCATCAAGGCCAAGTCGAGTAACATAGACGGGTAGACGGACACTAAAAGTTGAGCGCTAAAGTCGGGCGCGAGAAGTCAACGCGTCATGGACGGACGCCTAAGTCGATCCGAGCCAAACGTCGATTATCATTCTAGATCTTGTAATATTAATAAAGTCGTCTTTTCGTTAAAAACCCCCAGACTATAATTAACCCGTAAATAAAACCCTACATATATATTAGTATGGAATAGATTATTTTAGGTAGAACTAAGAAAAGAACGACCGGCACAGACGGTGCCATATACGAGAGTGCTGAATAGGGATATCCGAAGAGTTCAAAATATGAACTGATTTTATTTAAAAACTCTTAAACTCTAAGAAGCGGCAATTGCTCTCAAAAATACTTATACCAATTCGGGGTTGAAAATTGATTATATTTCAGCTCAGCGCTGGTTACTTAATACCGCGCCGCTGTTATAATCTTAAGTGTTTTCCACAGAGTGTGGATTCATGTTTTGTTTGAATTTTGTGACTTACTTTTGTTTATGTTTTTGTTTCGAATTGTATATTTCATTGGTGCATCTGATTTGGTGAAGCCAGCTCAGATGAATATGATGTTTATTCTTAAACATTCTGCAAGGGGCCGCCAAATGGTCTGATTGGTATTCTTATATTTTTATTATAATGTCTTAACAAATTAATACTTAAATTAGTAAGATAATTAATATTAAGGAAGCATGACCGGTTGCATGTTGGAAGTTTAACCCTAGTAATTCAATATTGTTTTCCTTTAATGATTGTAACTGACCTCCTATTCTCTCCAACTCTGCCGTGTGGTTCACCAAGTGGGCTTAAACTGGACTCCACTCTATATTTGGTATATTACTAATATCGCTATGTGCGACTCTGACTGTACGCTATGATGAGCCACTAAACTCTTGTCTTCTGCCCTAGCTGTGCAGCCTGATTTGAGGCTCAAAATTCCTTGTTCTGGTATATCCATCACTTCCGGCTGTTCGTTACCATATTGAACTCTGGCCTTAGTTTTGGGTGGAACCTTGAACTACTGCTACTATCTAGCTCTACCGAGTAAGACTATGGCTCAATAATCGTTGTATATAAACAGGTAGGCTTCCTATTCTGTTTAAAAGGTGTCAGCACACATGCTTTATCATTGGCGTAACTCCATGGACAATTTATTTTACATGTTCTCCTGTTTGATTGCCAGGTCCGACATTTCTGAATTGCTGAATCTGACATTAAGTGATACGAGTCTATTTCAAAATTATATATTAAGTACTGCATGTTTATGTGAACTGTTACCAATCGATTACTGCCCAATCGAACGGAAATCGGAATAACTCTGTAGAGGAAGGATGGATGCAAGTGGTATTTTAGCACTTATAATTAATTTTCTGTCAAAGAAAATCCCTTTGGCCGTCAACTGAGCATATATGTCTTTTAACCCCGTTCCGCTCCTTTTACCTGGCAGTACTAAAGTTTCAGATAATTATTCTTTTATTTTAGTTATTTCTAATTTCGTTTGGCTTGGCTTTAAAATATTAGTATTTAATCTACCATGGTTAATGTTTTCATGGTCTCATGTTTTCTTCCATTTGTATCCTATCGTCCGCATCCATGATACCGAATAATGTATGGTACAGTGACCCCATTAATTCAAACGGTGCTCGCTTGCGTCTTGCATTTCCTTGCATCATGAATAGCACATTATTTTCCTCGATATCTTTAATTCGCTTAACCGTGTTGCTCAATACGAATCGACACTGGTCTTCGAAATTTTTGGCAATATGGGAATCATTCTGTCAACTTGTCTGAGCATTTCAAATAACGCCGACATGTCGCGAAATCTCCTCTTTTAAAATTACTGTACCAAATGAGTATTTCACAGCTATGGTTGACCCTAACTTTTGGCCAGAGTGCCTAGTTGTACACGAATTTGCGCCCAATAAGCGCTCCCGCCCTTTGCCGGTCCACCTTCCTAATGCATATTCTGCTTCAAAAAACTAATAACGTCTAGTCTTTGCATTCACTATCAAAATTTAAGAGGACTTCTTACCAAGCTCTCTAAATTATTCTGTGATAGCTTAACCTTTTCGGCTGACATATTAGCTTTCTCTGAAACTTGGCTTAATTCCTCTGTTTTGGATAATGAAATTCTTTCTAATAACTTTATTTCTTATAGGCTTGATCGTGTTGGTCGACGTGGCGGTGGAGTACTCATTGCTGTCAACTCGAATCTGTGTTCAAGTGTTGTGCCGATTGATCTCCCCTTAGGTCGAAGTTACATGTTCTAACTTTAGCTTATATATCTCTTGTTCATATATTCCTCCAACTTCTGATATCATGATATACATGCACCATGCTGATGCTTTGCGAACTATTTTTAGTCGTCTTAAAGATCGTGATTTTTTTATAGCTTTAGGTGATTTTAACTTGCCTAATGTTTCTTGGCTTGCTGATGATAATCTATCTTTCTTAATTCCTTCATCTCAACATGTTTTTCTTGATAGCCTACTTGAATGTCCGCTATATCGGTTGAATTCTTTTCTTAACTCTTCTAAAAGAATCCTCGATCTTGTTTTTGTCTCTGATCCCACTGTTAGTGCTGTATCACAAAAACAGCCCCTAGTGAAGCCTAAAGATACTTATCACCCTACCATTGAAATTACTATTTCTTACGATTCCGTTAATAATTCATTCAATAACATCTAAAATTCTCGTCCTAGATGTTTTCGTAAAACAAATTTCAATCTTCTTAACAGCCTTATTTTTTCTTTTGATTGGTCATTTCTATTTGAGTGCTGTGATATAGATTGTGCAGTAAATTTTTTCTACTCTGCTCTTAATTCTCTAATTGATAAATGCGTTCCTTATGTGAATGTCTCTACCGTCTCCAGTGCGCCAGTCTGGTTCACACGTAGGCTCTCTAATCTCCGTAACATTAAATCGAGATATTTTAAAAGATTTAAAAAAACTGGTTCGCGACTTGACTATGCAAATTATTGTGTAGCCAAATCACAATTTTGCCTTTTAAATACTCAATGCTACAATAATTATATCGTTCGCTGTAAGGTTGAATTTTATAAGAACCCCAAAAGATTTTATAACTTTGTTAATTCCAAAAGACGCTCTAATTTACTACCTTCCACCTTCAGACTTAATGACCAGACTGCTAATAGTGATTCAGATATTGCAGATCTGTTTGCTAAATTCTTTCAGTCGACTTATTCTTCTACTGCTTCGGATCCCACACCTTATCCCTTCACAATTCCACGTTTAAATTGTATGTTTTTTCCTAATATTACTGAAGACTGTATTATCTCTAGCTTGTCATCTATGACGTCTTCCTTCGTACCCGGGCCTGATAATATACCTAGTTGCATCCTTAAAATGTGTTCGATTTCCCTATCTAAGCCTATATCTCGGTTATTCTTTATATCGAGTGAGACTTGTCGCTTCCCTGATATTTGGAAGGAGTCTTTTATTATTCCGCTATTTAAAAAGGGTAACAAATCGGATATTTCTAGCTACCGTGGCATTGCCAAACTTTCGGCAATAAATAAGCTGTTTGAGAAAATTATTACGTCTTTCCTTCAACACCTATCCAGATCACCACTTTTTAATTGGTAGACGATAGCCGATATGTGGCATACATTCAAAGCAGCGAATCCAACAATGCAAAGTCGATAATCCAAACTTCAGCAAGTCCTCATTTCTTGCCAAGTTGTTAATTGCATTTAAATCGTTCATAGCCTTGGGCGTTGCTTTACAAATACCACATGTTTGCGATGATGTTTCGGCAATCACGCTAAAAAACTTTGCCATCGATCATGGTAAGTTGCAATTAGTGGTAAACTTGAAAGCTACTTAAGCGCGTAGGCACAATTTTCAATATCTGTGAATTCATTTTTTCAATTTCCGCTCTAACCAATTCTGTAGCCTCTTTGGCAAACATTAAATCGTGTACAATACCGAGTCGATGTCGGGCGAGCATTTTGCCAAAGTACCCTGGTTTCCAATTGTAATTGTAGCGGCACTATGCATATGAAAAATATGTGCTCAACTGCCATCTTAAGCTCCGAGTTACTGAAGATATGCCGATATGTCGCGTGTCCCGCACTCCCATCGCAACCCCATTTAGAAATCAGGCTCAAAGACTTATATTTATCGCCAGTATCCGAGAGTTCGCACCAACAATTCTCGTAATGGTGTGGTCCAGCATTTCTTGTAAAGGAACTTCAGCCCAACTCTCTTCCGTACTGATGCAATCCGGATAGCACATTTTTTTCGCAATATCAATATCTTTTGGTCATACATATCTTTTGGTTTTCGCCCTGGAGCCAATTTTTCTTCAGGACTCAGAAGAATCAAGACATCGTTGAGCCAGGCTGCGTTGTTCTCCAATTGATTCTTATCTCTGTTGTTTTTCTTCCACTTTTCAGACAATTTTTTGTGGAAAATTTTGAGTTTATCCATAATTGAATGGTAGTCCGATTTCTTGAGAACATTAGAAAAAATTTCATTTTGTGAAATACAAAAAAACTGGATTAAAAATGAATAAAACAATGTTTTTTTCAACAATCTAAATTCTGTGTAAAGACGTGGGTAAAGTGCAACGAAAAGCTGTTTCGATATTTGGTCTTTGATATAAATGCTATCGATTTGCTAAATGAACATATTACTATCGGAGGGAAACCAAATTTCTCTTAATTTTAAATGTTGAAAATTGGTATTTCGTTACCCTAGATCAGCCAAATCGCCCACTGTGGGGCGTGGCAAAATCTTTATACATACAAAATGTCCGCATTTACTATGCAAATATATGTACATACCAAATATGGGGTCTCTAGCTGCAATAGTTTTTGAGATAAACGTTTTTTTTTTTTGAATTGCGTGGCGGAAAGGGGCGTGGCGAAAATTTGAAACAAACTTGATCACTCTACATACTACACGAGCCTACATTTCAAATTTGGTGGCTCTATCTCTATCTCTATAAGAGTATCCCAGATCTAAGCGTTCATACGGACGGACAGACGGACATGGCTAGATCGACTCGGCTGTTGATACTGATCAAGAATATATATACCTTATGGGATCGGAAAATCTTCCTTCTATGGGTGTATGGTATAAAAACGATGAAAACATTGCAAAAGTGAAAATCAAAATGATGAAAACTAATAATGAAAACGATGTTGTGTGTTACAATTGTGGAGATAAAGGACATTACTCAAAAGATTGTGATGGTAAAGAGAAAGGTAGAAAGTGCTACAAATGTAATGAATTTGGTCATATAGCTAAAAATTGTAATAAAAGAGAGGTGAACAGACAATTTGAAGTAAGCATAAGAAGTTTAAAGTCGAAAACAAAAATAACCCGTAAAGTGATTAAAATTGACAATATTGATTGTAAGGCATTGTTCGACACCGGAAGCAAATTTTGTAACATTCGCGAAGATTTGTATAAACGATTAAAAAAACCCGTGTTGAGTAGCTTTGACGGGTTTCTAGTTGGATTTGACGGCGATGAATCGAATAAGACGAATAAGCCAATTGGACGTTTCGTTCATTACGTTTTGATTGAGAATGAATTGTTCGTGTGAGATTTTCTTGCAGTTCCGATTAGATTATTACATGACGAAATGATTATAGGCGAGGAATTATGTTAGCAAGCTGACGTTGTATTTAGCCGAAATGGTTTAAGAGTAGAAAAGCTGGAAAATGAAAGTGATAAAATAAACATTCTAAAAATCGCTGTAGCGAATAATAAAGAAGAACTTGAAATAGTCGAAAGTGCAAGCACAAATGTTAAAAAAGATGTATATCTCTGCGTACACCCAAGAAAATTGTTGTATTTCAAGTTTGACCATTAATAGCGCTCAGTATAAACAAGATATCAAATTTTTTCTTTTTCTATTTGTTTTTTTAATTATTAAACTTAAAGTACTATTTACTTAATTCATTTATCAAAACAAAAAACTTAAACATAATATAACCATTAGAAAAAAACAACTAAAGATGACTTTCCAATGGTGGATTTTTATTAATATCTTCTTGGATAGCCATCTTTTTTAGCACATCCGCCAGACGTCTCCTCATCGATTCCACAAGTTTGCGGGAATTCTCGATGGTTATTTTGCTCCATTCCTCCATAATAACCTCTTTAAGCATGTTTTTCGAGGTAATTTTGTGTTCCCTAATCCTGCGCTCCAATCAATCCCATAGATGCTCTATTGGATTCAAGTCAGGTGATTGGGGGGCGTAGGCAACTGCTTTTTAACGTTATAGAGGAGCCACATCTTCACATTATGAGCTGTGTGCTTCGGATCATTACCCTGTTGAAAGCAGAAATCATCCGCAATCTGCAATTTTTCGGCACTCTGCTTCAAATTATGCTCCAAAATAACCATAAAGTCTTTGTGATCCATAGTAGACTCGATAAAAGTCAGGTTTTCAACACCACCAGCCGCCATACACCCCCAAACCATTACTCCTCCTCCTCCATGTTTCACTGTTGGAACCTCTTTTTCTCCATATCATTTTCTTCGCCTTAATGCCAAATATGCAGAACTTGCTCTCATCTGAAAATATGAGTTTGTTCCAGAAGCTAGTCGGCTTGGTAATGTGCTCATTGGCGAAGTCCATAAGCTTTACTTTGTTTGCCTTTGATATGTGGGGCTTCTTACGGGCAACTCTTCCATTATACCCCACTGCCTTCCAAATGCGGCGAACAGTTTGATCGGACACTGTTTTGTTGAAGCGTTACGCAACTTCAAGAATTCCTTGGTGGGCAATAATCCTTGGATTTGGAGGCACCCGCTGAATAATTCGCTTCTTCTCCCTCTCTGTCAGCAACGAAGGACGGCTAGATCGGCTAGCCTGTTGAAACATAGTTGTCGTATACTCCTCTCTGACATGAGGAATGAGTTCTGCCAACCAATCGTCCGATTTCTCGCCAGGATTTGCCCTCCAAACGAAATTTTAAAATTAATTTGCGCTCTTCAACACAGATTTCTTTTCCTTTGGTCTCCATGATACAACGCGTGCCGACAAGTGAAAAAATGTGCTTGCAAGTTTCCGAGAAAATATTTAACGAAAATAAAAAGCTAAAAAAAGTTAACGGTAATCGCGAATTCCCATTGTACGCAGAATTGTATGTACGCAGGATTTTGGAAAGTCATTTTTTGTTATGTTTTTCTTTCTAATGGTTATATTATGCTTAAGATTATAGTCTAGGGGTTTTTAACGAAAAGACGACTTTATTAATATTACAAGATCTAGAATGATAATTGACGTTTGGCTCGGATCGACTTAGGCGTCCGTCCATGACGCGTTGACTTCTCGCGCCCGACTTTAGCGCTCAACTTTTAGTGTCCGTCTACCCGTCTATGTTACCCCCCAGAATTAACCCGTAAATAAAACCCTACATATATATTAGTATGGAATAGATTATTTTAGGTAGAACTAAGAAAAGAACGACCGGCACAGACGGTGCCATATACGAGAGTGCTGAATAGGGATATCCGAAGAGTTCAAAATATGAACTGATTTTATTTAAAAACTCTTAAACTCTAAGAAGCGGCAATTGCTCTCAAAAATACTTATACCAATTCGGGGGTTGAAAATTGATTATATTTCAGCTCAGCGCTGGTTACTTAATACCGCGCCGCTGTTATAATCTTAAGTGTTTTCCACAGAGTGTGGATTCATGTTTTGTTTGAATTTTGTGACTTACTTTTTTGTTTATGTTTTTGTTTCGAATTGTATATTTCATTGGTGCATCTGATTTGGTGAAGCCAGCTCAGATGAACATGATGTTTATTCTTAAACATTCTGCAAGGGGCCGCCAAATGGTCTGATTGGTATTCTTATATTTTTATTATAATGTCTTAAACAAATTAATACTTAAATTAGTAAGATAATTAATATTAAGGAAGCATGACCGGTTGCATGTTGGAAGTTTAACCCTAGTAATTCAATATTGTTTTCCTTTAATGATTGTAACTGACCTCCTATTCTCTCCAACTCTGCCGTGTGGTTCACCAAGTGGGCTTAAACTGGACTCCACTCTATATTTGGTATATTACTAATATCGCTATGTGCGACTCTGACTGTACGCTATGATGAGCCACTAAACTCTTGTCTTCTGCCCTAGCTGTGCAGCCTGATTTGAGGCTCAAAATTCCTTGTTCTGGTATATCCATCACTTCCGGCTGTTCGTTACCATATTGAACTCTGGCCTTAGTTTTGGGTGGAACCTTGAACTACTGCTACTATCTAGCTCTACCGAGTAAGACTATGGCTCAATAATCGTTGTATATAAACAGGTAGGCTTCCTATTCTGTTTAAAAGGTGTCTGCACACATGCTTTATCATGGGCTAACTCCATGGACAATTTATTTTACATGTTCTCCTGTTTGATTGCCAGGTCCGACATTTCTGAATTGCTGAATCTGACATTAAGTGATACGAGTCTATTTCAAAATTATATATTAAGTACTGCATGTTTATGTGAACTTTTACCAATCGATTACTGCCCAATCGAACGGAAATCGGAATAACTCTGTAGAGGAAGGATGGATGCAAGTGGTATTTTAGCACTTATAATTAATTTTCTGTCAAAGAAAATCCCTTTGGCCGTCAACTGAGCATATATGTCTTTTAACCCCGTTCCGCTCCTTTTACCTGGCAGTACTAAAGTTTCAGATAATTATTCTTTTATTTTAGTTATTTCTAATTTCGTTTGGCTTGGCTTTAAAATATTAGTATTTAATCTACCATGGTTAATGTTTTCATGGTCTCATGTTTTCTTCCATTTGTATCCTATCGTCCGCATCCATGATACCGAATAATGTATGGTACAGTGACCCCATTAATTCAAAAACAGCCCCTAGTGAAGCCTAAAGATACTTATCACCCTACCATTGAAATTACTATTTCTTTCGATTCCGTTAATAATTCATTCAATAACATCTCAAATTCTCGTCCTAGATGTTTTCGTAAAACAAATTTCAATCTTCTTAACAGCCTTATTTTTTCTTTTGATTGGTCATTTCTATTTGAGTGCAGTAAATTTTTTCTACTCTGCTCTTAATTCTCTAATTGATAAATGCGTTCCTTATGTGAATGTCTCTACCGTCTCCAGTGCGCGAGTCTGGTTCACAATTAGGCTCTCTAAACTCCGTAACATTAAATCGAGATATTTTAAAAGATTTAAAAAAACTGGTTCGCGACTTGACTATGCAAATTATTGTGTAGCCAAATCACAATTTTGCCTTTTAAATACTCAATGCTACAATAATTATATAATCCAACCTTATAATGTAAGGTTGAATTTTATAAGAACCCCAAAAGATTTTATAACTTTGTTAATTCCAAAAGACGCTCTAATTTACTACCTTCCACCTTCAGACTTAATGACCAGACTGCTAATAGTGATTCAGATATTGCAGATCTGTTTGCTAAATTCTTTCAGTCGACTTATTCTTCTATTGCTTCGGATCCCACACCTTATCCCTTCACAATTCCACGTTTAAATTGTATGTTTTTCCTAATATTACTGAAGACTGTATTATCTCTAGCTTGTCATCTATGACGTCTTCCTTCGTACCCGGGCCTGATAATATACCTAGTTGCATCCTTAAAATGTGTTCGATTTCCCTATCTAAGCCTATATCTCGGTTATTCTTTATATCGAGTGAGACTTGTCGCTTCCCTGATATTTGGAAGGAGTCTTTTATTATTCCGCTATTTATAAAGGGTAACAAATCGGATATTTCTAGCTACCGTGGCATTGCCAAACTTTCGGCAATAAATAAGCTGTTTGAGAAAATTATTACGTCTTTCCTTCAACACCTATCCAGATCACCACTTTTTAATTGGTAGACGATAGCCGATATGTGGCATACATTCAAAGCAGCGAATCCAACAATGCAAAGTCGATAATCCAAACTTCAGCAAGTCCTCATTTCTTGCCAAGTTGTTAATTGCATTTAAATCGTTCATAGCCTTGGGCGTTGCTTTACAAATACCACATGTTTGCGATGATGTTTCGGCAATCACGCTAAAAAACTTTGCCATCGATCATGGTAAGTTGCAATTAGTGGTAAACTTGAAAGCTACTTAAGCGCGTAGGCACAATTTTCAATATCTGTGAATTCATTTTTTCAATTTCCGCTCTAACCAATTCTGTAGCCTCTTTGGCAAACATTAAATCGTGTACAATACCGAGTCGATGTCGGGCGAGCATTTTGCCAAAGTACCCTGGTTTCCAATTGTAATTGTAGCGGCACTATGCATATGAAAAATATGTGCTCAACTGCCATCTTAAGCTCCGAGTTACTGAAGATTTGCCGATATGTCGCGTGTCCCGCACTCCCATCGCAACCCCATTTAGAAATCAGGCTCAAAGACTTATATTTATCGCCAGTATCCGAGAGTTCGCACCAACAATTCTCGTAATGGTGTGGTCCAGCATTTCTTGTAAAGGAACTTCAGCCCAACTCTCTTCCGTACTGATGCAATCCGGATAGCACATTTTTTTCGCCGAGCGCAAAAGTTTTTCGTGTAATCGCCATCAATATAAAGCGCCAATGCTTCTTCTGCTGGCAGCGCTACTTGCTGCCTACGACGTCGTCATCAAATCAAGCAAAGCACATGCATACACACACAGACGCAGCGCTACAAGAACTGTATATGTACGCGTGTTGTGCTTCGCTTAGGGAATGATGCAAGAAGAAGAAGAAAAATTTTTATAAATAGAGAAATAATTTGAATGTTTTGTTTGTGTATTGATGAATTCAGTTGCAGGGAAAGAAATTTCAAAATGTAAAAAAATTATTGCTAAGGACTGCAAGGGTATACAAATTTCGGCATTGCCGGAGTTAGCTTCTTTGATATTTTTTATTTTTTTAGATGCGTCGGGATCTGCTTGAAAAAATGTCCGATGCACTCCGTTTACCACATTTATATATGCTTATATGTGTTGCTCTCATAAGGTCATTGAAGAATTGTTTTCCACCATATGTAATCATTTTGTGCACTGACGGTTGGGGTGGCAATTTTCAATATCTTTTGGTTTTCGCCCTGGAGCCAATTTTTCTTCAGGACTCAGAAGAATCAAGACATCGGTGAGCCAGGCTGCGTTGTTCTCCAATTGATTCTTATCTCTGTTGTTTTTCTTCCACTTTTCAGACAATTTTTTGTGGAATATTTTGAGTTTATCCATAATTGAATGGTAGTCCTGCACACTAAAGTCCGATTTCTTGAGAACATTAGAAAAAATTTCAATTTGTGAAATACAAAAAAACTGGATTAAAAATGAATAAAACAATGTTTTTGTCAACAATCTAAATTCTGTGTAAAGACGTGGGTAAAGTGCAACGAAAAGCTGTTTCGATATTTGGTCTTTGCGAGCTCAAGTCTGATTAACGATATACATATTATCGATATAAATGCTATCGATTTGCTAAATGAACATATTACTATCGGAGGGAAACCAAATTTCGCTTAATTTTAAATGTTGAAAATTGGTATTTCGTTACCCTAGATCAGCCAAATCGCCCACTGTGGGGCGTGGCAAAATCTTTATACATACAAAATGTCCGCATTTACTATGCAAATATATGTACATACCAAATATGGGGTCTCTAGCTGCAATAGTTTTTGAGATAAACGTTTTTTTTTTTTTGAATTGCGTGGCGGAAAGGGGCGTGGCGAAAATTTGAAACAAACTTGATCACTCTACATACTACACGAGCCTACATTCCAAATTTGGTGGCTCTATCTCTAAGAGAGATATAAGAGTCTATAAGAGTATCCGAGATCTAAGCGTTCATACGGACGGACAGACGGACATGGCTAGATCGACTCGCCTGTTGATACTGATCAAGAATATATAATTATAAATCCGCTTCCTTTGTAGGTTAAGAAAAAGAAAACTTGGATATATTGAACTCAAAAGAAACGATCTTTATTGAAAGGATGTATCTTAAGAACTGACTTATCAGTATTCATACAGTTAAGTTTACAGTTCGGTTAGAAAGCTTTTTATGTTTACAATTATGTTGAAAGCTTTTTATGCTACTAGTGGGAGCTTTTTATCAGATGATGTCTTGATCTGATATTTGATTGGCTTATTGATTTTGCATACTAAGCGTTCTCACGCTTAGAGGAATTTTTGGGGACAGATTTGTTTATAATATTGCGATCTCACGCTGGAAGTTTTTGAGGGGGACAATTGTTATTGCATTGTTTGTGAATAAAACGGATGTTTACTTTAAAGTTATAAATTTTAGGGGGCGAAAAATTTATAAGTAATTAGGGATTGCTGTTGGATATATGACTCCCCCATCCTAAAGAAAATAGCCTGTCCTCAGGCGGATACATTGGGGTATAGCGAGAGATTTTTCTCAGTTGCAAAGATTGAAGTATCAATTTTGTTTATACTTTGGGATTCAATTTTATCAACAAATGGGGTTTTGATTTTTTCAATAGAAAATGTTTAATTATTAATTTTTGTGGCATAGCCTTAAACTTATAGATTAAGTATGTTGATCCTTGCTAGTTTTATTTTACCAAAGTTCAAAAATGCCAATATTTAGTACATTTTTTAAACGCTTCTAGTTCAATAACGATTTTTTTTTTAAATTATCATTTTTTCCTATTCACTAAAAATGTCTCAACTTTGGGCGCCTCTGATGAATCTCAAATGATTTTAAAATTTTTTTGCATTCATAATCTCTGAAGTATTTCCGCATAATCGGCTTTGCCGATGATATCGCGGTGGTGGTAACTGAAAAGGAGCTTGCAGCAGCGGAACAAAAAACGCAACAACGCCACACCAGTGGTCGAGCGATTGCCCTTAGCCAGCATGCGGCAAGAAATACGAGGCGAACATGTGGATCGATGGCAGCAACGATGGACGCAATCTGCGAAGTGCCGTTGGACTTACTGCCTTATCCCAGACCTTCAACAGTGGGTAGGCAAAAGTCACGTCATTCTACCTGACGTAAATTCTGAGCGGCCATGGCTGCTTCAGAGCTTATTTAAAGCGTTTTAGGCACAAGGCATCGGACGAATGCACCTGGTGCGGAGCCGGCATCGTCGAGGACGAAAGGCATATAGCATTTCACCGCACAGAGACGCGAGTTGGAGTCCCGGATCGGTACCCGCATCACCATCGAGAACCTGGCGCCTCTGATGTTAGAAAACGGTCGCGCATGGGAGGCAGTGTGCGAGTTTGCCGCAGCCGTTATGGTCGAACAACGGCGACTAGAGACGGTGAGAAGGGAGGTATAGTTTAAGCCGGCCGCTGCGAAGCAATACCTCGCGGTAGTCCCGCAGTAGCTTGTTTGAGCCACACCGCCAACAATTATGTATATACGTGAAGTAAATGTAAATCTAATTTAGTTGTAAATAAAATAAATATAAAAAACATACCTATTAAATATTAAAACACTTGTCCACATGGACTAATTGTTTTTTACTTCCATTATTTTTTTGTCATATATTGTTTTTCCTGTTTTTCTTTTGGCAGAAAACACTCGCGTGGAAAGCGAGTTTCTTGTTTTCCGCACATAAATTTATAAAACAATTAATCAAAAAAATTTCAAAGAAGCTAACTTCGGCACTTTTTTTTTACAATTTAAAATTTCTTTTTTTATTTTAGAATTTTTTCTCCTTCCATCATTCCCTAAGCAAAGCACAACACGAATACACCTACAGTTCGTGTAGCGCTACGTCTTTGTGTGTATGCATGTGCTCTGTTGATTTGATGATGACGTAGTAGGCAGCGCTTGAGCCGATTTATATTGACTGTAACTTGTGTTCTATTTAAATTTCATGCGGATATTCCAATTTTTGCAAAAATGTTTCTTCTAGAGCTATATGATATAGTAGTCCGATCCTGACAATTTTCTTACTTTATCAGCTCCCGTCTAAAAGTGGCTCAAATATTAAATTTCATTCTGATAGCTGTTAAGATGGAGTTTATGGAAAATTTCATGGGGATACTCCAATTTCTGCAAAAAGTTTCTTCTAGAACTATATGATATGGTACTCCGATCCCGATGATTTTCATACTTTATCTTACCCGGGTACAAAAAGCCCCCAAAAAAACTTCATCCCGATAGCTGTTAAGATAAACATGGCTATATCGACTCATCATCTCATGCTGATCAAGAATATACATATGTATATACTTTATGCGGTCGGAAACGCTGTTTCGGAGTAGTGGTGGCAAGTTAGTCGAGTCGTGAAATCGAAAGGCGTCTCTAGTGCGCCAATATCAAATATTGTCGATTCCTTTATTTAAGGAAATATATATCCGTCCATATTTATAAATAAATAAATATATATATAATTTTTGCGGCCATTATTTTGTCGTTTATATATCCATGCGTCCATATAATTTTTTCCAGCCATTATTGTGCCGATACATATAAATCCGTCCATATTTATAAACAAATATATATATATAATCTTTTTCCAGCCATTATTGCTGCTGTATGGTGTTAATTTATATATATATATATATATATATATATATATATAATTATAAATCCGCTTCCTTTATAGGTTAAAAAAAAAGAAAACTTGGATCTATTGAACTCAAAAGGAACGATCTTTATTGAAAGGATGTATCTTAAGAACTAACTTATCAGTATTCATACAATTAAGTTTACAGTTCGGTTAGAAAGCTTTTTATGTTTACAATTATGTTGAAAGCTTTTTATGCTACTAGTGGGAGCTTTTTATCGGATGATGTCTTGATCTGATATTTGATTGGCTTATTGATTTTGCATACCAAGCGTTCTCACGCTTATAGGAATTTTTGGGGACAGATTTGTTTATAATATTGCGTTCTCGCGCTGGAAGTTTTTGAGGGGGACAATTGTTATTGCAAGTGTCCAATTGTTTGTGAATAAAACGGATGTTTACTTTAAAGTTAGGGGGCGAAAAATTTATAAGTTATTGGGGATTGCTGTTGGATATACGACTCCCCCATCCTAAAGAAAATAGCCTGTCCTCAGGCGGATACATTGGGGTATAGCGAGAGATTTTTCTCAGTTGCAAAGATTGAAGTATCAATTTTGTTTATACTTTGGGATTCAATTTTATCAACAAATGGGGTTTCGATTTTTTCTGTGGGAATACGATTCTTATTTGATCGGAAATGTTTAATTATTAATTTTTGTGGCATTGCCTTAAACTTATAGATTAAGTATGTAATCAAACTTATTATAGTAAGTACAAATGTGGTTAATGTAATAGTTTGAAATACAGTATAATATTTTGTGTGTTCGTTAATTATATCTTTTGTTTGGATAAAAGAAATAGGTTCTAGCCTAGTGATATTGTTTGTTACATAAATGCTTTGGCTGTAGTCAAGCAATGAATTTGTTATTGATATTTCATTTAATATTAAGGCACAATCGTAAATTTTTATTATGTTATTGCCTTCTATTATTAAGTCGTTGTTTACACAATTTTGGTTAAGTTTTGTTTTTGGTAAATTCCATGTTACAATTATGTTTGGTTCAATGTAATTAGCTTGATAGTTTTTATATGTTTTAGTGTATTTGCAAGTGGTTGGGACTTGATTTAAAATGCCTATTATACATTCATTAGTTTCTATTTGTTTTGTATTTTTATTAAACAAAGTGTTGTTGTTAAAATAGTATTTATCGTATGAATTTTCTGTCAAAATATTTTTATTTTCATCTGGATAAGGAAGTATCTCAAAGACAGGGGTTTTTATTATATCTTGAGGAATGTTTGAAATGATAAATATCTCGTTTGAATTTGGATTAAGCCAGGTGGATGTCTTTGTATTCAATAGTTTTTCCGAATTAACATGACTTAAGCGATTATGTTTTAGAAGTTTTGGGTTGAAAATTCCTAGTCTAGTGAGCTGCATGCCCATTTCTATGTCTTCGATGTATTCTGTGAAATGCTCAAAATTAAAGATTAGAACTTCTACTTTTACTGATTTTTCCTTTTCTTCCTTGAGGTTGTTTATTACTTCTAAACCTTTATTTATAGTGTCTATTAAGTACATAATTTAGTTCATTTGCTTGTACGCTATTACTTTCAAGATTATTTATTTTTTCTTCCAATTCGTCTTTATCGTCTTGATCAAGAGTACCAAAAAGATATTTGTATATTGAACCAATTCCGTTAATGAGTCCTCGTTTATTACGTTTTACAATTTGTATTCCATTAATTTCCCTACTTAATTTTTCTGTTAAGTATTGAATATGGATTATGTCTTTAAATTCCTGTGCTTGTTGCATTAGATTGTTATATGTAATGTCTATTAGTGTTAAATTCACTTTTAAATAATGATATTCAAAGTTTGTCGGTAAGTCCATGGTTCCTGTCTTAAATATTAAGTAACCGTTCGGAGCTTTTACTGGGTTTATGTCAATGGAATGACTGCATGTTGATTTTAAAGTAAAGAATAGCACGATGCACAAAAAAGTCATCTTGAGTTGTTGACCTGTAATGTATCAATTGTCGTATTTGCTTTTATTAACTTTCTTTTTCTTTTTGAATTTTGATTTGTAGTGTGTGACCTTTTTGTCCTCTGTTTCTTTCTTCAAAGTGTTTTTCATCTAACTGATTTATTTCTCCTGTCTTTTTGAATGGATTTGTTGTTTTAGACTTTACTAATGGTGCTTGTTTAAATCTAGTATCGATTTCGAAGTCGTGTCTGTCTTTATTTAAATTGTTTATTTTATGTATTTTATTTTCTTGGGTATTATAGTCGGGTGATCCTGCATAGATAAAAATTTCCGCTGGTGTTCGGTTAGTTGTTTTATGTCTCGTCTTATGGTTGTAAATGTAGAGAATTTTTTTAAATTTAAGTAATTTATCTTCGATGTCATTTTCGCTATTTATAATTCTGAGTTTTTCGTTAACTGTTTTATGGAATCTTTCTACGTCTGAAATGCCATTTTTACTTTTACTTTCTAACTTTACGTTTTCTTCTTGTAGCCAATTTTTTAGTGCTATACACAGAATGGCTGAATCTTTTTCTGATTTTATTTCAATTGGTTTGCCCATTTCAGTGAATACTTTCATAATTGCTCTCTTGGCTTCTAACCAATCTCTAGATTTTACTTCTACAAGTGTGGCAAATTTGGAGTAAAAGTGAATGCATGAAAGGAATTGTAAATTGTCGATCATGTAAAAATCCATGACATATTTTTCGCTGACATTAAAAGTTTCTGGTGTTATTTCAAAAGTTAGTTTTGTATTTCTGTTTTCTGTCTTTGCTATATTGCATACAGAGCATTCGTTAAAAATGTTTTGAATCAGGTTTTGAAAATCGGGGAAATAATATTTTTCTTTAAACAAGTTAATCGTTTTTTCGATTCCTGGATGTAATAATTCTTTATGTTGTTTTAGAATTATTTCTTTAAATTGTGCACACGTTTGAATGTCCTCTAACTTAATGCTTGATTTCGAGGTTTTTGTTTTTACGTTTGATCGTATTATTTCAATAAAGGCTTGTTGAAATATAGGATAATCTTGTTCATTATGAAAATATAGTACAGTTTTCTTACCGCAAAGATATCTTTTAATTATATCCCTTGCGTAAGCATTGGTCATTTCTTTGTATGTTATTTTTATGTTTGATTTATTGTTAAAGGTTTTGCAATGTGTGCAAAGTTTATAAATTTTCGAAAGAATCCGCATAATCCTAAGAATGATTTTATTTCTTTTGGGGTTTTAGGGATCGGAAAATTTTGAATTGCTTTGACTTTGTCTGGGTTAGGTTTTATACCTTTTGTTGTTATTATGTGACCAAGGAATTCTGTTTCCTTTTTCATAAATTCGCATTTGTCGAGTTGGAGTTTGAGATTAGCTTCTCTTAATTTCTTAAATACCTTTCTGAGTGATAGTATGTGTTCCTCCAATGAAGTTGAGTACACTATAATGTCATCCAGATAAACAAGGCAATCCTTATAAATAAGGTCTTCCAAAAGATTATTCATGCATCTTTGGAATGTTGCCGGAACATTTTTTAGACCAAATGGCATACGTGTGTATTCGTAATGGCCATGTTTAGTTGAGAAAGCTGTTTTTGAAATAGATTCAGGATCCATTTGAATTTGATGAAATCCCTTAGCTAAATCAATGGTGCTAAAGTATTGGCATTTTCCCAGTTTGTCAAGAATTTCATCCATGACTGGAATTGAAAACTTGTCATCTATTGTGACTTCATTCAAATTTCGGTAGTCAATGACTAATCTGAATTTTTGTTTGTTGGAAGCGTCTCCTTTTTTTGGGACGATCCAAATGGGTGAACAGTAGGGTGAATTCGATTTTCGAATGATACCCTGTTCGATCATTTCATTTATTTGTTTGTTGACTTCTATGTCAAACGTTTGGGGATATTTGTAAGGACGTTTATAGATTGGGTCCTCATGTTTTGTATGAATAGAGTGTTTTATTGTACTCGTGAAAGTCAAATTTTCACCTTCTCGGTACTGAATATCACTGAATTCGTACAAGACCTTTTTTAGTTTTTGTGTTTCCTCGATATTTAAATGGTCGAGTCTATACTGATTATTTTCGATTATTTCATTTTCGATAGCAAAATTTGTGTCTGGGTCCCTTTTCGTAGGTGGGTCTAAACATTCTATGTTATCTTCTTCTTCTATTTCTTCTATTTCTCTGAAATAAAATGTATAGTTTCCTAGATTTACATATTCTTCTTCATAATTAATTTGGGCTTTGCATGCTCTTAGGTAAGTTCTGCCTATTAACATGTCGTAATTATTTGAAAATTAGTGGATATAGAATTTTTGTTCTGTCGGACAAAGTTTGCTGGGTGCAAGGAAAATTATTTCTTTTGGTTCTACTGCTCCTTCAATCGTATGAATTTTGGTATCTCCTGAATAGGTTTTGAAATTAAAAAAGTTTTCGGACATTATATTTATTGAAGAGCCTGAGTCGACTACACATCTCAAATGTTTATTGTTCATTGTGATTCTGATGAAGGACTTGTCTCTATCTCTTCTTCTGATTGATCCGAGGCATTCTGATGAAAATTTTCGGATGTATCCATTTTACTGATTCCACTATTACTTTCTCTTGGCCTTTTTGTAGGCTGGTTTGGTACCTTATTTTTTTGATAATTATTTTGCTGCTGATAGTTCATTGGATTTTGAGCCCTATCAATATTTAATTTTTGTTGAAATTCTTGGAAAAGTTTTTTGTTTTGTGTTGTGTCTTATTGTTTTGTTTGAGACGGGGTTGTACTATTGGGTACAAAAGATTTTCCACTTTTTTGATTTTGGCTTTGATTTGATTTTCTGAAATCTGGAATGCTGTTGCTACTTGATTTAGCTTGCTAACTGTGGTTATATCGTATCTAGCTAACGTCATAAACAATCTATCGGGTAATTTTTTGTTTATCACATCTTTTATAGTATTATTTAAGGCATTTGTATATAGAATGGTGTTATTTGCATCGTTTTCAAGACTAAGCTTATTTGTAATAATATAAGATTTATCTTCTAGTTCAGTTACAAACTTACGAAGGTTTCCTGTATAGTGGGTGTTGTAGAGGCGTCGAAGAAGTTCCTCACATGGGGTCTGCGTCTTTAATTCGTTGATGAGAAACGTTCTTAGTTCCGGCCAGGTGTTGGCTTGTCCAATCTGCGAAAGTCGTTGAGCTTCTCCAGTGAGCTGCATCTCGATTGCGCTGAACAATATGTTGTGTTGCCCCATGTCATGGGTTGGATATAGGTGCATGATGAAATCTATCCTCCTTATGAAGGATGTCAGGTTCTCTGGTGCTCCATCATAGTTTGCCACCTGTCTTAATGAAGACAGTGCTTGATTAAGGTGGGCTTCGGTGAGTTCTGCCATTTTTGTTTTTTGTGGTGTTTTATTTTATTCGCACACAGTTGGCGTTTTTGTTCCACAATTGGAATTTTAAATTGTAACACACAATTGTAACACACAGTTGATATTTCCGCACACAGTTGGCGTTTTTGTTCCACAATTGGAGTTTATGGCTGTAACACACACGGTTGATATTAACGCACACAGTTGGCGTTTTTCGTTCCACAATTGGAATTTTTTTTTTATTTGGTTGCGACACACAGTTGGTGTAAATATTTTTCACTGTTGTTGGCTTTTGAGCGATGCCCGTAAATTCTTTTTGCGGATCGGAGTTTTATAGTGATTATTCACTAATTCTATGTAATACACGGATAATAATTCTATGTAACACACGGATAGAATAATTAGTTCACTTTAACCGATCCTACCGACTGCGCCAATTATAAATCCGTTTCCTTTGTAGGTTAAAAAAAGAAAACTTGGATCTATTGAACTCAAAAGAAACGATCTTTATTGAAAGGACGTATCTTAAGAACTGACTTATCAGTATTCATACAATTAAGTTTACAGTTCGGTTAGAAAGCTTTTTATGTTTACAATTATGTTGAAAGCTTTTTATGCTACTAGTGGGAGCTTTTTATCGGATGATGTCTTGATCTGATATTTGATTGGCTTGTTGATTTTGCATACTAAGGGTTCTCACGCTTAGAGGAATTTTTGCTGTTGGATATATGACTATATATACCTTATGGGGTCGGAAAATATTCCTTCTATGGGTGTATGGTATAAAAACGATGAAAACATTGCAAAAGTGAAAATCAAAATGATGAAAACTAATAATGAAAACGATGTATTGTGGAGATAAAGGACATTACTCAAAAGATTGTGATGATAAAGAGAAAGGTAGAAAGTGCTACAAATGTAATGAATTTGGTCGAATTTGCAAAAGTGAAAATCAAAATGATGACAACTAATAATGAAAACGATGTTGTGTGTTACAATTGTGGAGATAAAGGACATTACTCAAAAGATTGTGATGGTAAAGAGAAAGGTAGAAAGTGCTACAAATGTAATGAATTTGTTCATATAGCTAAAAATTGTAATAAAAGAGAGGTGAACAGTCAATTTGAAGTAAGCATAAGAAGTTTAAAGTCGAAAACAAAAATAACCCGTAAAGTGATTAAAATTGACAATATTGAGTGTAAGGCATTGTTCGACACCGGAAGCAAATTTTGTAACATTCGCGAAGATTTGTATAAACGATTAAAAAAAACCCGTGTTGAGTAGCTTTGACGGGTTTCTAGTTGGATTTGACGGCGATGAATCGAATAAGACGAATAAGCCAATTGGACGTTTCATTCATTACGTTTTGATTGAGAATGAATTGTTCGTGTGAGATTTTCTTGCAGTTCCGATTAGATTATTACATGACGAAATGATTATAGGCGAGGAATTATGTTTGCAAGCTGACGTTGTATTTAGCCGAAATGGTTTAAGAGTAGAAAAGCTGGAAAATGAAAGTGATAAAATAAACATTCTAAAAATCGCTGTAGCGAATAATAAAGAAGAACTTGAAATAGACGAAAGTGCAAGCACAAATGTTAAAAAAGATGTATATCTCTGCGTACACCCAAGAAAATTGTTGTATTTCAAGTTTGACCATTAATAGCGCTCAGTATAAACAAGATATCGAATTTTTTCTTTTTCTATTTGTTTTTTTAATTATTAAACTTAAAGTACTATTTACTTAATTCATTTATCAAAACAAAAAACTTAAACATAATATAACCATTAGATAAAAAACAACTAAAAATGACTTTCCAATGGTGGATTTTTATAAATATCTTCTTGGATAGCCATCTTTTTTAGCACATCCGCTAGACGTCTACTCATCGATTCCACAAGTTTGCGGGAATCCTCGATGGTTATTTTGCTCCATTCCTCCATAATAACCTCTTTAAGCATGTTTTTCGAGGTAATTTTGTGTTCCCTAATCCTGCGCTCCAATCAATCCCATAGATGCTCTATTGGATTCAAGTCGGGTGATTGGGGGGGCGTAGGCAACTGCTTTTTAACGTTATAGAGGAGCCATATCTTCACATTATGAGCTGTGTGCTTCGGATCATTACCCTGTTGAAAGTAGAAATCATCCGCAATCTGCAATTTTTCGGCACTCTGATTCAAATTATGCTCCAAAATAACCATAAAGTCTTTGTGATCCATAGTAGACTCGATAAAAGTCAGGTTTTCAACACCACCAGCCGCCATACACCCCCAAACCATTACTCCTCCTCCTCCATGTTTCACTGTTGGAACCTCTTTTTCTCCATATCATTTTCTTCGCCTTAATGCCAAATATGCAGAACTTGCTCTCATCTGAAAATATGAGTTTGTTCCAGAAGCTAGTCGGCTTGGTAATGTGCTCATTGGCGAAGTCCATAAGCTTTACTTTGTTTGCCTTTGATATGTGGGGCTTCTTACGGGCAACTCTTCCATTATACCCTACTGCCTTCCAAATGCGGCGAACAGTTTGATCGGACACTGTTTTGTTGAAGCGTTACGCAACTTCAAGAATTCCTTGGTGGGCAATAATCCTTGGATTTGGAGGCACCCGCTGAATAATTCGCTTCTTCTCCCTCTCTATCAGCAACGAAGGACGGCTAGATCGGGGCTTTGATACAATAGAGCCTGTTGAAACATAGTTGTCGTATACTCCTCTCTGACATGAGGAATGAGTTCTGCCAACCAATCGTCCGATTTCTCGCCAGGATTTGCCCTCCAAACGAAATTTTAAAATTAATTTGCGCTCTTCAACACAGATTTATTTTCCTTTGGTCTCCATGATACAACGCGTGCCGACAAGTGAAAAAATGTGCTTGCAAGTTTCCGAGAAAATATTTAACGAAAATAAAAAGCTAAAAAAAGTTAACGGTAATCGCGAATTCCCATTGTACGCAGAATTGTATGTACGCAGGATTTTGGAAAGTCATTTTTTGTTATGTTTTTCTTTCTAATGGTTATATTATGCTTAAGATTTTTGTCTTGATAAATGAAATGATAGTAAATATTAAACTTAATATATTAAAAAACAAATAGAAAAAAAAAATTCGATATGTTGTTTATACTGAGCGCTATTAATGGTCAAACTTGAAACACAGAAATTTTCTTGGGTGTACGCAGAGATATGATATGAGATACCGGTAGCAACAAAAACGTCGAATGTAGAAATGGCAATTATTTTAAACGACGAAAGTAGACTTGATTTTAAAGAGGAAGATTGCGTGAACGAGAAAGTCGAAAAATCGTTTGCTGAAGGCACAATTAAAGAGTCAAGAGTACAGAAGTCTTGTGGTACTTGTAAAGATGCATGAAGTTGCCTGTTGTTGTCCCATGACAAAGGACATTTCGCGGCAAAAAGGGAGAAAGAGTTGATTTGCAGAGAATACTATATCAGTAGCCGTGAATTTGGCGAATTGGTTGCAATTAAGAGGATGCAATTTGGCAGTGGTCTCAAATTAAAACCAAAATATTTTGGACCCAACCATGGTAACCTCCATGGTGAAGCACAACAACGCGAATGATGTCGAAAAAGTAGGCAAGTGCGAAGGGCCTAAAGTGACGTCCACATGTGCAGAGTACACGAAGCCCTGGATCCTAAACCGAGACGACGAGAAAGATGACCCAGCATTCGCGTTGAATGCGTAGTCAGAATGGCCGAATGTGACGTGAGCGTGTGAGAAAAATAGATCAAAGAGGGATGACGAACGAATGAGAGATGACGACGAGAGAGTTGGTTTTTGCGCGTCAAACAAGACGGACGTGTTTTGAGGTCTTCCGTCATAGTCGGATGCAAGGCCAAGTCGAGTAACATAGACGGACACTAAAAGTTGAGCGCTAAAGTCGGGCGCGAGAAGTCAACGCGTCATAGAGAGAGTGTTGAATAGGGATATCCGAAGAGTTCAAAATATGAACTGATTTTATTTAAAAACTCTTAAACTCTAAGAAGCTACAATTGCTCTTAAAAATACTTATACCAATTCGGGGGTTGAAAATTGATTATATTTCAGCTCAGCGCTGGTTACTTAATACCGCGCCGCTGTTATAATCTTAAGTGTTTTCCACAGAATGTGGATTCATGGTTTGTTTGAATTTTGTGACTTACTTTTGTTTATGTTTTTGTTTCGAATTGTATATTTAATTGGTGCATCTGATTTGGTGAAGCCAGCTCAGATGAACATGATGTTTATTCTTAAACATTCTGCAAGGGGCCGCCAAATGGTCCGATTGGTATTCTTATATTTTTATTACGTTGTCTTAAACAAATTAATACTTAAATTAGTAAGATAATTAATATTAAGGAAGCATGACCGGTTGCATGTTGGAAGTTTAACCCTAGTAATTCAATATGATGTTCCTTTAATGATTGTAACTGACCTCCTATTCTCTCTAACTCTGCCGTGTGGTCGGTTCACCAAGTGGGCTTAAACTGGACTCCACTCTATATTTGGTATATTACTAATATCGCTATGTGCGACTCTGACTGTACGCTATGATGAGCCACTAAAATCTTGTCTTCTGCCCTAGCTGTGCAGCCTGATTTGAGGCTCAAAATTCCTTGTTCTGGTGTATCCATCACTTCCGGCTTTTCGTTACCATATTGGACTCTGGCCTTAGTTTTGGGTGGAACCTTGAATAACCTACTACTGCTACTATCTATCTCTACCCAGTAAGACTATGGCTCAATAATCGTTGTATATAAACAGGTAGACTTCCTATTCTGTTTAAAAGGTGTCGGCACACATGCTTTATCATTGGCGTAACTCCATGGATAATTTCTTTCACATGTTCTCCTGTTTGATTGCCAGGTCCGACATTTCTGAATTGCTGAATCTGACATTAAGTGATACGAGTCTATTTCAAAATTATATATTAAGTACTGCATGTTTATGTGAACTGTTACCAATTGATTACTGCCCAATCGAACGGAAATTGGAATAACTCTGTAGAGGAAGGATGGGTGCAAGTGGTATTTTAGCACTTATAATTAATTTTCTGTCAAAGAAAATCCCTTTGGCCGTCAACAGAGCATATATGTCTTTTAACCCCGTTCCGCTCCTTTTACCTGGCAGTACTAAAGTTTCAGATAATTATTCTTTTATTTTAGTTATTTCTAATTTCATTTGGCTTGGCTTTAAAATATTAGTATTTAATCTACCATGGTTAATGTCTATCAATAAACCTTTAATTCCTGTCTGAAATTTTTCACATTCATCAACTACGGAGCTTAATTCATTTACAATCATGAAAAACCGTATGGATTCTTTATACACGTAATAACTCTCTTTTAACAATTCTGTCATATTTTCAATCCGGATGCTGCCAAAGTTTTCATTTATCTCATTTATGTTAGTCTTAAGAGTGTTTGCCGTGGAATCTACCACCGATGTCTGCTTTTCTTCTAGATGCTTTAAATTCCGCTGATTTGTGAATAAGAATCTCATGTTTTCTTCCATTTGTATCCTATCGTCCGCATCCATGATACCGAATAATGTATGGTACAGTGACCCCATTAATTCAAACGGTGCTCACTTGCGTCTTGCATTTCCTTGCATCATGAATACCACATTATTTTCCTCGATATCTTTAATTCGCTTAACCGTGTTGTTCAATACGAATCGACACTGGTCTTCGAAATTATACAGTTTTTGGCAATATGGGAATCATTCTGTCAACTTGTCTGAGCATTTCAAATAACGCCATGTCGCGAAATCTCCTCTTTTAAAATTACTGTACCAAATGAGTATTTCACAGCTATGGTTGACCCTAACTTTTGGTCAGAGTTGGCCAGAATTTGCGCCCAATAAGCGCTCCCGCCCTTTGCTTGTCCACCTTCCTAATGCATATTCTGCTTCAAAAAACTAATAACGTCTAGTCTTTGCATTCACTATCAAAATGTAAGAGGACTTCTTACCAAGCTCTCTAAATTATTCTGTGATAGCTTAACCTTTTCGGTTGACATATTAGCTTTCTCTGAAACTTGGCTTAATTCCTCTGTTTTGGATAATGAAATTCTTTCTAATAACTTTATTTCTTATAGGCTTGATCGTGTTGGTCGACGTGGCGGTGGAGTACTCATTGCTGTCAACTCGAATCTGTGTTCAAGTGTTGTGCCGATTGATCTCCCCTTAGGTGTTGAGTTTATTTGCGTCGAAGTTACATGTTCTAACTTTAGCTTATATATCTCTTGTTCATATATTCCTCCAACTTTTGATATCATGATCTACATGCACCATGCTGATGCTTTGCGAACTATTTTTAGTCGTCTTAAAGATCGTGATTTTTTTATAGCTTTAGGTGATTTTAACTTGCCTAATGTTTCTTGGCTTGCTGATGATAATCTATCTTTCTTCATTCCTTCATCTCAACATGTTTTTCTTGATAGCCTACTTGAATGTCCGCTATATCAGTTGAATTCTTTTCTTAACTCTTCTAAAAGAATCCTCGATCTTGTTTTTGACTCTGATCCCACTGTAAGTGCTGTATCACAAACACAGCCCCTAGCGAAGCCTGAAGATACTTATCACCCTACCATTGAAATTACTATTTCTTACAATTCCGTTAATAATTCATTCATTATCAAAATGTAAGAGGACTTCTTACCAAGCTCTCGAAATTACTCAGTGATAGCCAAACCTTTTCGGCTGACATATTAGCTTTCTCTGAAACTTGGCTTAATCCTCTGTTTTGGATAATGAAATTCTTTCTAATAACTTTATTTCTTATAGGCTTGATCGTGTTGGTCGACGTGGCGGTGGAGTACTCATTGCTGTCAACTCGAATCTGTGTTCAAGTGTTGTGCCGATTGATCTCCCCTTAGGTCGAAGTTACATGTTCTAACTTTAGCTTATATATCTCTTGTTCATATATTCCTCAAACTTCTGATATCATGATATACATTTTTTTTTTATAGCTTTAGGTGATTTTAACTTGCCTAATGTTTCTTGGCTTGCTGATGATAATCTATCTTTCTTAATTCCTTCATCTCAACATGTTTTTCTTGATAGCCTACTTGAATGTCCGCTATATCAGTTGAATTCTTTTCTTAACTCTTCTAAAAGAATCCTCGATCTTTCTTACAATTCCGTTAATAATTCATTCAATAACATCTCAAATTCTCGTCGTAGATGTTTTCGTAAAACAAATTTCAATCTTCTTAACAGCCTTATTTTCTCTTTTGATTGGCCATTTCTATTTGAGTGCTGTGATATAGATTGTGCAGTAAATTTTTTCTACTCTGCTCTTAATTCTCTAATTGATAAATGCGTTCCTTATGTGAATGTCTCTACCGTCTCCAGTGCGCCAGTCTGGTTCACACGTAGGCTCTCTAATCTCCGTAACATTAAATCGAGATATTTTAAAAGATTTAAAAAAACTGGTTCGCGACTTGACTATGCAAATTATTGTGTAGCCTAATCACAATTTTGCCTTTTAAATACTCAATGCTACAATAATTATATCGTTCGCTGTAAGGTTGAATTTTATAAGAACCCCAAAAGATTTTATAACTTTGTTAATTCCAAAAGACGCTCTAATTTACTACCTTCCACCTTCAGACTTAATGACCAGACTGCTAATAGTGATTCAGATATTGCAGATCTGTTTGCTAAATTCTTTCAGTCGACTTATTCTTCTATTGCTTCGGATCCCACACCTTATCCCTTCACAATTGCACATTTAAATTGTATGTTTATACCCTTGCAAAAAGGGTATATTAATTTTGGTCAGAAGTGTGCAACGCATAGAACGAAGCATCTCAGACCATATAAAGTATATATATTCTTGATCAGCACGACGAGACGAGTTCAAATAGCCATGTCCGTCCGTCCGTCCGTCCGTCCGTCCTCCGAGACCGTAAGAGCTACTGTATATACTGCAGGCATTGTATATCTCGAATTCAGCCGGATCGGACCACTATATCATATAGCTCCCATACAAACGTCAAAGGCACGAAACAGTGACTTTCTCAATAACTTCATTAATTTTATAGCTATTGTCATAAAAGTTGGTATTTGTCAGTTTTATGTTCTTATTAATGATTGTGCCAAATTTGATCAAGATCGGGTGACTATATCATATAGCTCCCATACAAACGGCAAAGTCACGAACAGTGACTTTCTCAATAACTTCATTAATTTTATAGCTATTGTCATAAAAGTTGGTATTTGTCAGTTTTATGTTCTTATTAATGATTGTGCCAAATTCGATCAAGATCGGGTGACTATACCATATAGCTCCCATACAAACGGCAAAGTCACGAACAGTGACTTTCTCAATAACTTCATTAATTTTATAGCTATTGTCATAAAAGTTGGTATTTGTCAGTTTTGTGTTCTTGTTAATAATTGAGCCAAATTTGATCAAGATCGGGTGACTATATCATATAGCTCCCATACAAACGGCAAAGTCACGAACAGTGACTTTCTCAATAACTTCATTAATTTTCTAGCTATTGTCATAAAAGTAGGTATTTGTCAGTTTTATGTTCTTATTAATGATTGTGCCAAATTTGATCAAGATCGGGTGACTATATCATACAGCTCCCATAGAAACGATAAGGGGAAAACAGTGACTTTCATCAAAAAGTTCTTTATATCCTATGCTAAGATTGAAGGCCGTTCTTTCGCAAACATTAATCTTTTTGGATAAAACGTTTTTACACTTTGATGGCTAAGGAAAGAATTACAAAAACAGTTGCAAGGGTATACAAACTTCGACGCGGTCGAAGTTAACCCCGACTCTCTGGTTTTTCCTAATATTACTGAAGACTGTATTATCTCTAGCTTGTCATCTATGACGTCTTCCTTCGTACCCGGGCCTGATAATATACCTAGTTGCATCCTTAAAATGTGTTCGATTTCCCTATCTAAGCTTTTATCTCGCTTATTCTTTATATCGAGTGAGACTTGTCGCTTCCCTGATATTTGGAAGGAGTCTTTTATTATTCCGCTATTTAAAAAGGGTAACAAATCGGATATTTCTAACTACCGTGGCATTGCCAAACTTTCGGCAATACCTAAGCTGTTTGAGAAAATTATTACGTCGTTCCTTCAAAACCTATCCAGATCCACTATTTCTGCTTGTCAGCATGGCTTCATGAAAGGTCGTTCGTCGCTTACCAACCTTTTTACCCTTGTACACCATGGCTTCCGTAAAAAGTGTCAAACTGATGTTATTTATACTGACTTTAGTAAGGCTTTCGATACGGTTGATCATTCTATGCTTCTCATGAAACTTAACATCATGGGTTTTTTCCCCGAAGCTATTGGCTTGGTTAAAGTCGTATTTTATTATGATACACCCAAAAGGTGTCTTTTCGTTCCTCGATATCTAAAACTGTTCGACTTACGTCAGGTGTCCCCTAAGGCAGTCATCTGGGCCCTTATTTATAAACGATTTGCCTTTGGCCTTGGCTCATTCACGCGTGCTCATGTTTGCGGATGACGTCAAGATTTGTTATTCATATAATGATCCTTCTTTCCAACAGTACTTGCAATCAGAAATCGATGCGTTCTGTGTTTGGTGTCACGTTAATAAATTACACCTTAATGCCTCTAAATGCTCTTTCATTCCTAGCTCATTACTCTATTAAGTCTGTTCTGTTAGATTGTGTACCATCATTTAAAGACTTAGGCGTTATGTTTGACCCAAAACTTTCTTTTAATATTCCTATATCTTCAATTGTTAATAGAGCATGCAGTCTTCTTGGCTTCATTAAACGTTGGGCCAAAGAATTTGATGATCCATATGTGACAAAGGTTTTATACACTTCGTTAGTTCGCCCTACTCTAGAATATTGCTCACCAGTGTGGAACCCTCAATATGATGTTCACCAGCGTAGTATTGAATCGGTACAGAAGCAATTCCTTAAGTTTGAGTTACGCGGTCTTAATAGGCGAATCTTCGCCTACCTTCTTATTCTGACAGACTTCTTCTTATTATTCTTCCTTCACTTTACAACAGTAGGCTCGTATTTGGGATTCTCTTTCTACATAAAGTAGTCAACGGCGAAGTCAGTTCTACCAATTTACTAGATACGCTATATTTTTGTGTTCCCTCACGTCGGACCAGAAACTTTTTTCCTCTTCACCTTAGTAGATGTCTGACTAACTACTCTCTTCACGAACCTCTTTGTGTTCTTTGCCAATCTTTTAACAACCTTTCCCACCTAATTTCTCCTCATCTATTTGTCACTTCTCTTCGCGCTATACTTCTTAATTATCTACAGCGTAACCACTGAAAGTATTCTGGACTGGATATTGGATTGGCTGCAACTCATCCCTGACCACATTGGCTAAAACACCTCCACCGGGTCGGGGATGTTGTGCATAAAGCTAAGCCACCTTCATGAATTAATTATTATCTGTATTTTAGCTCAAGCTTCTTCGTCGACTGCTGACTTAGTTGACGTAAAATAAATAAATAAAAAAAATACAAAAAAATAAAAAAAAAATGACGTAGTATACCTCCAGATCCCATGAGGGACGCTACTACTTCCACTTCACCCATTGGATCTAAGTACAATGCGGCTGTTGCGTTTAGTTCTTTTACCGTTATTTTTGGTCTATTATCTTTAATGCTCGCTGCATTCGAAAGTTGACGAAGCATCATAAACATTGCTAACATCAACACGGTCCCTATTTTGGACAGATGACCGAACCTGGTACCTTTCCGATATCGATTGTCCTCAACGTCTTCTGATGATTTTACCCCAACAAGTTGACAGATTTTATTTATAGGTCTTGTAATTGACCCTTCCTGCAATTTGGCTTTTACCACTCTTGCTTTATCGTCTCTGCCTTTGTGAATTTCTTCAATCTTGCCAAGAGGCCACCTGGCTGGGTGACAATTTTCATCTTTGATCAAAACGACCTGACCATTCTCTAAATTTTCTGTGGTTCGTCGCCACTTATTCCTCAGGTGGAGAGTATATATGTAGATATTCATCTTTCCATTTCAACAAGAAATCGTTTTTCATTTTTTGAATTAGTTTCCATCTGTCTAAATTTCCAATTTTTTCCTCTGACATGGACTCGGCTGCCTCTAATGTTGGTCGTCCAATAGGAAATGACCGGGAGTTAGCACTTCGTTGTTGTCCATATCTTCACCCGTCTTATACAACGGACGTGAATTTCGAACTGCTTCTATTTTACACAATAATGTAGCAAGTTCATCTTCAACAGCTTTTTTGAATTGTTCATCGTTTGGGACATCAACGTCATTGACTAATTTGTACAGTATATCGGCTTTCAGAAAATAATCATCATACGTTTTCGAATTGTCTTTCAGAACTTCTATGATGCCAACGCTGATTCCATAGTCGTTAATTTGCATAATTGGATATCTGCTGAGGGCGTCGACATGAGTCATACGGGTACCTGAACGGTGTAAAACGTCAAAATCGTATTCTTGAAGAAAAAGTACCCAACGGGCTACCCTGGTACAAAGGCTCCTCTTCGCCAGCGTCTTTGTAAATGCGTCGCAATCCGTGATTAGCTTAAAATGCATGCCCAAAAGGTAAACTCTAAACTTTTCTAACGCTGTTATGACTGCGAGAATCTCTAATTCGTACCTGCTATATTTTCGCTGTGCGTCTGTGGTTTTTCGACTCATGTAGTATACGGGATGGAGTTCACCGTCGTCTGGACATCTTTGTAGTAAAACTGCTCCAAAGCTTGCAATGGACGCATCAGTGTGGACTTCAGATTGGTACGACTGGTTGTAGATACTTAAAACTGGATTTTCTGTTAGTAACTTCTTCAAGATCTGAACTGCATTTTCTTCTTCAGGGCCACAGACAAATTTTGGTGCACTCTTGGTCAATTCGGTCAGAGGCTTCGCTATACACGCATAGTTTGGAATAAACTTTCTAAAATAACCCGTCAAAGCTAGCAAACTTTGAACTTGCTTTACGGTTTTGAGGTATTTTAAACTTTGCAACAGCCTCAATTTTATCTGGAGATGGATATATCTTATTCTCGACAATGTGCCCCAAAAATTGTATTCTTTTCTTTAAAAAATGACACTTCTTCAGGTTTAACTCTAAACCATACTCTTCGCAGGTTACGATTACATCTTTTAAATTCTTAACAGCTTCCTCTTCATCTCTGGCCAAGATGATAACATCGTCAACATATGGCAGCGCAATGCCTCTCTTGGATAAATGCCGAAATATTGCATTTACATGTCTTTGGAATACTCCAGGTGAATTAGTAAATCCAAACGGAACCTTCTTGAATTGGTACTGACGACAGTGGGTCACAAACGACGTATACTTTCGACTAGATTCTGCAACTGCCACATGAAAGAATCCGTTCTTCAAACCAATCGTACTAAAAATCGTAGCGTCTTGCAAACGATCCAACTGATCCTCGATCAGCGGCAATGGATAATGGTCACGCACACATACCTTGTTTATTTTACGAAAATCGACACATAGCCGGTAGGAATCGTCATGCTTCTTCACAAGTACCACCGGACTTGTGTATTCGGACGTTGACTCTTCAATTATGCCTTCAGCCAACCATTCTTCGACTTTCTCGTTCACGAATTCTGCTTCTTTAAATGCAAGTCTACGGGGTCGCGCAAATATCGGACTGTCATCGTTTAAAATTATTCGCATTTCTACATTGGTTGTCTTTATTGCTACCGGTTGATAATTAGATATCAAATCGAATACCTCTTTTTTAGCACTTGTACTTGCATATTCGACTATATGAAGTTCATTTTTATTATTCGCGACATCGATTTTTAGAATGTTTATTTTATCACTTTCATTTTCGAGTTTTTCTACTCTTACTCCATTTCGACTAAATATAATGTCAGCTTTCAAACATAATTCCTCGCCTATGATCATTTCGACATCTAACAATCTAATCGGAACTACATGAAAATCTAACACGAACGATTGGTCGTCAATCAAAATGGAATTCACAAAGTGTCCAATTGGGTTTATCTTATTTGATTCTCCGCCACCAAATCCAATTAGAACCCCGTCAAAGCTACTCAACTCGGGTTGTTTCAAACATTTATACAAATCTTCGCGAATGATACAAAATTTACTTCCGGTGTCGAACAATGCTTTACACTCAATATTGTCAATTTTAATAACTTTACAGGTTATTTCTTCTTTCGACTTAAAACTTCTTGTGTTTGGTTTTAATTTACCGTTCATTTCTCTTTTATTACAATTTAGCTATATGATCAAATTCATTACATTTGTAGCACTTTTTACCTTTCTCTTTATCATCACAATGTTTTGAGTAATGTCCTTTATCTCCACAGTTGTAACACAGAACATCGTTTTGTTTGTTTGTTTTTCACTCTTGCACTGTTCTCATCGTTTTTGTATTTACCATTGCCTTTCTTAATTTCTTTAAAATCAATCAAATTTTTCGTACCACATAAAATCGACTTATTCTCACTTTTTTCATCAATGCCGTCAATTAAATATTCCATTAATGAATCGTCTTTAATTTGTCCACGTGAAGCTACATCTTTCATTCTGTAAAAATACTCATAAACGCACTCATTGTTTTTACGCTTCATTTTCATCAGTTGCTCATGTATGTCTTTACTACTCACGCGCGATTTGTATTCACTCAAAAGTGCTTTTTCGAGAGAGTTCCAAGAATTTATTCCTCTCTCACTCAAGACAAACAGTTTCGCGATACCCTTTAACGCCTTCTTCGCGAACAGAAACTTCTGGAAATCGTTCCAACAAATCAACGTTGCTTACTCATTGAATTCGTTAATCCAAACTTCTACTGCAATAATGTTCTCTTCCACGTCGCGAAAACTAATGGCAAAACGCGGCGTCATCATTCTATCTCTCTCTTCATTTATTCTTCTGTACTCATCGTTGTTGTTCTCGCTTGTTCTCGGTATGTTCCTCAAATTATTCTCTGTTGCTACGTTCCTCTCTGTAGCTACCGACTCATGATCTGTCTCGTCGTCTATTTCATCATCTACTTCGTCGTCTAATTCGTCTTCGTCTTGTGATGTCAACAAATTGTTCAGCTTCAAATTCGTGAAAATATACAATGCAAGGTCGTCGACACTGTGCTTGATTCCCAATACATTGCAAATCGAAACCGTTCGTCAAATTTCGTAGTACATATTCCGCTTTTTCCTTGTATTTTGGGTTCGCTTCATCGTAATCGAAACCAGAAAATTCTCGAATTCTTTTGCGGTTATTTCTATCTCCCTCGCTCTCATAGATAATTGCATAAATGCAATGCTTTGATATTGTCTACTTTACCTGTTTTCAGAGTGCCACTTATTAAATCATTTAGACACGACATAGTTAATGTTTTAATTTCACCACTAGAAAATTTTTTTTTTTTTTTTTTTTACTCTTCTCCCGCACGAACGCACAAAAAATGTATGTGAGGTGTTCTCTTGTATCCTGCACTCTTTCTTTTACGACAAAATATGTGGGGAAAACTCTTTGTAACCGGATGAGCGCCACTCTTACTCGAATCTTTCCCGGTCGAGCACCCAAAATATGTGGGGTTTTATTTAACGTTATAATTACTTTATAGAGATTACACTATGCGAAATGAAACAAAAAAATTTTTTTTTTTCACTCTTCTATAGAGATTACATGCGATTATGCGAAAAGACAATCGATGTTTGGCTCGGCTCGACTTTGGCGTCCGTCTATGACGCTTCGACTTTTCGCGCCCGACTTTGGCGCTCGACTTTAAGTGTCCGACTTTGACACACGACTTATAGCAACCGTCTCTGGTACCCGACTTGACCTTGCATCCGACTATGACGCAAGACCTCAAAACACGTTCGTCTTGTTTGACGCGCAAAAACCATCTCTTCCGTCGTCATCTCTCATTCGTTTGTCATCCCTCTTGATCGTCTTTTCTTACACGCTCACGGTCTCTCTTGATCGTGGTCTCGCTCTCGTGTACAGTGGGATTGATACACTTCGCAAATGCACATCCCACATATATTCTTGATCAGCACGTCCGTCCGTCCGTCTGTCTGTCTGATCGTCTTTCCGTCCGTCTGGATCAACGCGAACTCCTCCTAGACCGTAAAAGCTACAGAGCTGAAATTTTGCGTGTAGGCTTGTATATGCTGCAGGGGTTGGATATCTCGGATTCTGCCGGATCGGACCACTATATCATATAGCTTGCATACAAACGTCAAAGTCACGAACCATGACTTTTCTCAATAACTTCGTTATTTTCCCAGCTATTGTCGTGAAATTTAATATTGGTCAGTCTATTATTGATCAAGATCGGGTGACTATATCATATAGCTCCCATAGGAACGATCGGTCAAATACAGTGACTTTTGTCAATAACTTCGATACTTTTGATTAATAGTGTATTATATCTGTTAATGACTGTGCTGAATTTGGTAAAGATCGCGTAACTATATCATATAGCTCCCATAGGAACGATGGGTAGAAAACAGTGGCTTTGATCAAAATCTTCGTTATTTCCTATGATAAGATTGTAGTCTTTCTTTTGTAGGCGTTCTTTCGCAAACATTAGCCTTTTTCGATGAAACAATTTTTCCCTTGATGGCTATAGGTAAGGAAAGAGTAACCTAAAAATTTGCAAGGGTATACAAACTTTGACGCGGTCGAAGTTAGCCCCGGCCTTTTGGTTTTAATGTACATTTCGCCTGTTTCTAATGTCTATCATAAGTAAATCTTTGCTTACCATGTCCAAATATTGCTGGAGTTGACGGACCTTTCCTTGAACTTTTTCCTGGTTAACATTAGCGTTTTTATTACTGAAGGTCGCGTTCCCGCGCGACTCTCCTTTGCTATCATCAAACATTTCTGACATATTCGCTTCTCCTTCAACGAACACTGACATACTAGTGCCTTGTTTTTCTGACTCTCCTGTCGCTATTATTTTGGCAACTATTTTTAACACTTCATGTATTTTATCTGTAAAATACTGATGATCGAAAGTCCCCTGCTGTGGCAATTTGTTATTATTAGATAACCATCGATTCATAATTTCTTACTTCCTCGATCACCTTGCTAGTTATATTTCTGGGATCTAGTGCTTCAAACTGCCTTAATCTGGTATGCAACTCTAACTGCTTTCCTAACAACTTTTAAGTCTTATTAATGAGCCGTTTGTCTTATGCGAATATTAGGATATTCGATATAAGTATATTATAACTATCTTAATTTATATCTTATCTGATGATCCTGATGTTGACACCGTTTGCCATTGTTGTCCGCCAAGTAGAGTTTGCCGATAGTCTACTGCTTGTCTGCCAATGGGTAGGGTTTGCCGATGGTTTGCTGTGTCGTTGCTGCTGTTGTTCAGGGCCTAGGGGCTCAGGCGGTACCGGTGCCGGTCATCGCACAAGATTTTCTCGTATTAGCAGCCTCTTGTATGCAACTATCTTGTTGCTCTGCTCCTGTTTGTAGTTGCTGACTTGCAACTACATTTACACTTTTAACTTTAACTTTTTTTTTCGATATTAGGGCTTCGAATACGCCACACACAAAACTACCGCCGCCGATATTACTACAGTTGCTCCACTAGCCAATATGTCTTTAACATCGGACGCACGCCTTTTTTAATTATTAAGCAATATTTTGCTTTTTTATATTATACTCTGTCTCTTACCACGGGTGGGGGAAAACAAGAGTTAATTTATTTTTGATACCTATAGCTGATCTTAGCATTTACACTTGCATAAGAATTCAGACTTCAAGGAGCTGATTCACTCTCTGAGTTTCTTACCACTTGGTGGGGGAAAACTGCAGAGTTCCTTTTTCTCGTATGAACTGATTATATTTAAAAACTCTTAAACTCTAAGAAGCGACAATTGTTCTTAAAAATACCTATTCTAATGCCCCACGTTTTCGGGGGTTGAAAATTGTTTATATTCCATGCTCAGCTCTGGTTACTTGACACCGCGCTGCTGTTATAATCTTAAGTGTTTTCCACAGAGTTTGGATGCATGTTTTGTTTGGTGTTAAGCAATAATTGTCATATGAATTGTATGACTTACTTTTGATTATGTTTTTGTTTCGAATTGTATTTTTTCATTGGTGCATCTGGGTTGCTAGATGGGCGGGTGACAAAGCAGGCTGCCAGATGTATTCGCAATGGTTTGAAAAACAGTATAATATTTCATGTGTTTGTTAATTATCTCTTTTTTTTTTGGATAAAGGAAAGAGTTTCTAGTCTAGTGATATTGTTTGATACAAAAATGCTTTGGCTGTAGTCAAGCAATGAATTTGTTATTGATATTTCGTTTAATTGTATGGCACAATCGCCAATTTTTATTAGGTTATTGCCTTCTATTATTAAGTCGTTGTTTACGCAATTTTGATTAAGTTTAGTTTTTTGGTAAATTTAATGTTACAATTATGTTTGGTTCAATGTAATTAGTTTGGAAATTCTTATATGTTTTATTGTATTTACAAGTGGTTGGGATTTGATTTAAAATGCCTATTCATTCATTAGTTTGTGTTTGTTTAGTATTTTTATTGAACATAGTGTTGTTGTCAAAATAGTATTTATCGTTTGAATTTTGTGTCAAAATATTTTTATTTTCATCTAGATAAGAAGGTACCCCAAAGATAGGTGTTTTTATTACTTCTTGAAGAATGTTTGATATGATAAGTATCTCGTTTGAATTTGGTTTAAGTCAGGTGGATGTTTTTGTAATCAATAGTTTTTCCGAATTAACATGTTTTAAAATTTTCGGGTTGAAAATTCATAGTCTATGCCCATTTTTATGTCTGTGGGATCGCGATATGGTAGAGTTGACTTAGAGTAAGAATCGGTATCGATAGAATATCGATAAGCAACGATATACGATGCATGGGCAGTCGAGAAGTAGAGAGTCAGTGGAATAGAGTGAGCCGGTGAAGTTGCGTCTCGAAGTGTGTGCCGTGCAAGAGAAATATTGTGAAGTAGTGAATAAGTTGATCAAAAGCTAATAAACTAACAAAATACATACAATAAAGCTGATAAAATTAAAACCCATTCGCACTAACGGCGGGATCATCCCAAGAAGTGTGCGTGACATGACGACAAGAGCAGCAAAACGAGATAGCGGCAAGACAAAGTCCTAAGAGAGGAGGCAACGAGGCACAGAGAGTGGGAACACTCTCTTTTGAACAGTTAAAAGCGGGATTGAGTAATCCACCTGTTTTGCGTCTTTTTTAATCCTAGAAGTGTGACAGAAGTTTATTGTGACGCGAGTATGTATGGGTACGGCGCGATTTTACTTCAAAACGATTCAGAGGATCAACAATACCATCCGGTTGAGTACATGAGCAGACAAACTACCCCGGCTGAGGAAAAATATCACTCGTACGAGTTAGAGGTGCTAGCTATAATTCAAGCATTGAAGAAGTGGAGAATATACGTGATGGGCATAAAGATAAAGATAGTAACCGATTGTAATGCTTTTGCGATGACGATAAAGAAACGTGACGTTCCGCTAAGGGTGGCCGGATGGGCTATATTCTTGCAAAACTTTGATTTCGAAATTGAGCATAGATCAAACATGTCGCAAACATGTAAAGATGAAACATGTGGACGCATTAAGTCGGGTATATTGCTTACTGACAGAAGATTCTTTGCAATTTGCACAGAGCAAAGATGAATGGATCAGCACGATTCTGAAAGTGTTAGAAAAGGGAGCGCACGCCGACTACTACGTGCAGTACGGAATATTGTATAAAGATCCCGTTAGGGAGCTTATCGTAATTTCTGCTAGCATGGAGCAAGAGATAATATTGGTTGCTCATCAACAAAGGCACTTTGGAGTTAAAAAAACGATTGATCTAGTGGAAAGAGAGAGTATTATATTCCTGGTCTGTTAAGCAAAGTAGAGATAGTGGTGAGGTCGTGTATGGAATGTATCGTGAGCGAGTCGAAACATGGTCGAACGGAAAGGTTTCTTGAATGTTATTAATAAAGGAGATGAGCTTTTGGTAACTTTTCATGTGGACCATGTCGGGCCGATGGAGTTGACTAAGAAACGATATAACCACATATTGGTAGTAGTCGATGCTTTTTGAAATACGTATGGTTGTATCCGACGAAAAGTACAGGTTCAGAAGAGGTTGTTGAGAGATTGCAGAAACAGTCTGAGTTGTTTGGAAATCCAAAGAGGATCGTTAGTGATCGAGGTAGTGCTTTTACGTCTCCCATTTTTAAAGAGTACTGCGAGTCGCAGAAGATACAACACTTAGTGATTGCGACAGGATCTCCGAGAGGAAGCGGGCAAGTAGAGCGAGTTAATCGGATTGTTATAGCATTATTGACGAAACTGAGTGTCAATGATCCCGGAGCGTGGTATAAACACGTAGGTAGGGTGCAACAGTTTATAAACTCGTCACCACCTAGAAGCACGAAGATATCACCTTTTAAAATATTAACTGGGGCTGAGATGAGGACTAGCTACCATTTAGAACTAAAGAATATGTTGGAAGAAGAGTTATTAATCGAGTTACAAAACAATAAGTCCGAAATACGTGACACAGCGAAAAGGAACATAAGCAAGATGGAAGAAGAAAACCGTAAAACGTTTAATAAATGTCGAAAATTTGCAAGTGAATATGAGGTTGACGAGCTGGTGGCTGTCAAGCGGACGCAGTTTGGTTCTGGCCTTAAGCTTAGGGGAAAATATTTGGGACCTTATCGGGTTGTTCGGAAAATGAGGCATGGTCGCTATGCGGTTGAGAAATTAGGAGATATAGAAGGTCCGAAATGTACTACCACCGTGGCAGAATATATGAAAAAATGGGGCGAATGTGGAGGTCGGATGGCCGAATGTGGGATCGCGGTATGGAAGTGTTGACTTAGAGTTAGAATCGGTATCGATAGAATATCGATAAGCAACGATATACGAGGCATGGGCAGTCGAGAAGTTGAGAGTCAGTGGAATAGAGTGAGCCGGTGAAGTTGCGTCTCGAAGGTCGTGCCGTGCAAGAGAAATATTGTGAAATAGTGAATAAGTTGATCAAAAGCTAATAAACTAACAAAATACATACAATAAAGCTGATAAAATTAAAACCCAGTGTGTGCAAATCGAATCTCTTCATCTCGGGGACTCGTTAAGGAAATTCCAGGACAAAGTTGAAACTCCACATGTCTTTAATATATTCTGCGAAATGTTCAAAATTAAAGATTAGAACTTCTAATTAAACTGATTTTTCCTTTTTCCTCCTCGAGGTTGTTAAGTACTTCTAAACATTTATTAATAGTGTCTATTACGTAATTAACGTAATTAACTTTCACTCGTTGCAGAGACCGGACGTGTTTTTTTTGCGCTTAGCTACTTTTAATTTTTCTCCCGATTAACTTATTTTCTATAACTTGTACATAAATTCATTATCGCCTAAAATTTCCAGAATCCGAATTTTATTTTCATTTCGCGAATTCTTGCTGTCGCTTTTGTGTATTTGTTTAAATTTAAATAAAATTAAAACTTACAGCAATACTTGCGTTAGCGGTGTTGTTGTTTTGTTTATCTTTTTTTGCTTTTGTGTCGTTACCGTTTTAACTAACTCTTGCGCTCTTGCGTACAAATTGTTATTGCATGTGTTCAATTTGACGCGCTCTCCCGCTCTTTCCTATTCTTGTTTGATTTGCGCTCTCGTCTTTTGCCTACCCGCGACTCCGTGATACGTGTTTTTGTTTTTGTGTATATTTGTAATTTATTTTCTTTAGTTGTGAAGGCTTACTCTGCACATTAACCCTTGTGTCAGAACTGGTTAGTATATTCTTATACACAGACTTTTAACCTTTAGAATTTTTATTTTTTTGTATTTCCTTTTTTAATTAAATTAATTAATTTTTGATAAAATGGTTGTCTGCTCAAAAAATAATTGCATAGTGGCCACTAATCCGGTTGACTCCCATGATTATATTCTTTGTTGGCTGTGTGACAATGCGGTTCACGTTAAGTGTGCCGGTTACACAGGCAGAATCAAGGAGTCTATTGCTAAAGGCGGTGGCTTAAAATATGGATGTGATGCTTGCCGGGAGGTCGAGAATGAGATGCGCTCTTTCATGAGGCGGACTAGAGATAGTTTTGACACTTTAAGGGCAGGTTTTAATAAACTCCAAGCGGAGTTTAGTGCGGTGGAGACTCAGTTCAGGAGTTTATCGCTTATGAATGAGTCTCCTTGGGGTGTTTCAGTATCTGTAGATCCGCCAGCGTCTCTTATCGTCCCCGACCGGTCTCATGCACCGTCCACTTCTAATGTACAGCAGTTGATATCGTTTAAGAGCCCGGTTGTGAATGCTATTAGTAAGGAATTACCGGTATCACCTGGGAATGATCTCTTAAAAACGATGCCTATTGTAGTGTCCGATGTGTCCGGGCAATTACCCATTCCAATGGAAATTGCCGATAGTTTCAAAAGTATTGAGGGTCCCGTAATCAAGTTGACTGCTGCAGTGGGTGACTTGTCCAACGTTACTGCTACGGCTGACGCTTCGGGACCGCGCGGCCTCTCGTTGGCATACCACCGAAGAAACATATATTTGTTTCTAGGCTAGACCCTGTTGTCATATCTCCGTGCACCCATCTTTTTTGTCTTTTCAAAATAAAAAAGCGATCACTGATCAGGCAATTGCCGATGTGTTTGCGAGTTTTTCAAAACAACTTATTCCTCAACGGAATATCGAGCAAGTCCGTATCCTTATAATTTAAAAAAGGCTAATTGCATTTTCAATCCATTGTTTGATGAAAGTTCTATTCTTAGCGAACTTAAATTAGTTAAACATGATGGTCTTCCTGGATGTGTACTCAGGTTCTGTGCAAACGCATTATGCAAACTAATTTTAAAATTGTTCTTTATTGTCTGTCGAATCTTCCTCTTTCCATCTGCATAAAAATGGCAAAAAGTCCGAAGCCTCTAACTATAGAGGTATCTCAAAATTGTCCGCTATTCCGAAAGCTTTTGAGAAAATTATAACTTCTCAATTGCAACATTTTTGCAGTTCTATTATTTCGCCATCCCAACATGGGTTTGTGAAACGTAGATCTACAACCACTAACCTTCTAGAATTTACATCAATAATTATCAAGGGGTTCAAAAATGGTAAACAAACTGATGTCATATACACTGACTTCAGCGAAGCCTTTGATTCCGTTAATCATACCCTATTACTTTCTAAGCTGAGCGACATTGGGTTTCCACACCTTTTCCTCTCTTGGGTTCGAGAATATTTAACAAATAGAAAACAGAAGGTACTTTTTAAGTCTTCTTTTTTCCGATTCCATTCCTATGACTTCTGGTGTACCTCAAGGTAGTCATCTTGGCCCTCTGCTTTTTACACTATTCATTAACGATCTTCTATCAGTCATTGTTCATTCGCGTGTGCCTCTGTATGCTGACGATGTCAAGCTTTGTCTTACTTATACAAATAAGATTGGCTACAAGCTGATCTTAAAAACTTTTAATCCTGGTGCCAGTTTAATCTACTAAATCTTAACACTACCAAATGTAAGGTAATGACTTTTTTTCGTAACTCTCCTCAACTGGTCACTTATTTTCTAAACAATAGTCCTTTAGAACGTCTAAATTTTATGAATGATTTGGTCGTACTTATGGACCATAAGTTAAATTTTAATACCCATATTTCCACCACGGTCGCAAAGGCCATGAAAGAATTTGATGACCCCTATACAACTAAAGTTCTTTTTACTTCGCTTGACCGTCCTATTTTAGAGAATGGATCTTGCATTTGATCACCTCAATATGAGTCGCACCAGATTAGACTTGAATCCGTTCAAAAGCAGTTATTGCTATTTGCTCTTCGTGGCTTAAGCTGGGATCGCAATGTCAATTTGCCTTCGTATTCCAGTAGACTTCTCTTGATTAACCTTCCTTCCCTAACTAACCGTAGAATTATGCTTGGTGTTATTTTTACTCGCCTGAGTTATTAGCTCAGGTAAATTTGTCGGTACCCTGTAGACGGAGTAGACATCCTTTGATACCTTTAGCCCTTAGTCGTTGTTCTTCTAACTATGCCCTGCATGATCCTTTTAGGGTCCTCTGCTCTGATTACAACCTTCTATTCCTTGTAATTGGCTCTGGGCTTTCTATTAATATGATTAAAACTTCTTTCCTAATTCATTTTGTTAATATGTAGATAGCTATAGTATTTTTTATTTATTTGTTTGTCTGTTTTTTCTATTGTCCACGCGATTCGTGACGTGCGTTATACGGCTGCACACCTCGGTCGGTCGGGTGGGAGGTGGGCAGTTACCTGCTTGGGCTCGCGCGTAACAGGCTTTGTCCTGGTGTCGTAGGGGCCACTTGAATGTACTGCGCAGTATCGTCAACGTCCGCTATTACATGTGTTTCTATTTGTGTAGTTGGTTCTTGTATTAAGAAGACACTTTGATCCCGTTCTATACATGTGTTTACAAATTTCATTCATTTCAGTGAAATTGCCTGCTTCTATTATTGCTCTGACTTTTTCATTGTCGCAGTTCTTTATAAATGATTTTACTGCTGTTAGGTGCTTTGGTGTTTCAGGGTTTACGTTTATCAATTTTGCCCCTGCTACTTGTTCTGTTTCACCTTTGGTTGGTGTGGCCCCTTCGTATCGTCATACTGGCTCTTGAAATCGCGTCTATCAACAGTTTGTCACAATTGTATGCGCCATTTTTGAGTTGCGGAAGGCCTCAAACTCGTTAATGTTAAGCATTTCCACCCGGTACATTTTTCCGTTTTTCCATGCACATGCGTTGTTTGATAGATTTTTGCCGATTGTGCACATTATGGCCAAATGATCATTCGATGTGAAGTGGTTGCAAAGTTTCCAATCAGTTTGTTGGATCAACTGTCTACTCCAGCTCTCTGGAAAGTGTTCTCCGAGCCAGAATTTAGCATTACCAGATCCAAAGCTGCTAACGCCTCCAGAACGGTACGGCATCAAGTATTTGACTGACTGCTGCCCCATTCCGTTGACCAGGAATTAAAGTCACCGGCAATTATGACCCTGCTTCTGCATGCCAAATGTGGCATCCATAGAGAGTTAATCTACTGCCGATTCAAACTCATGTAGCAGCTGTCTCCAATAAGCGCGTACGAAACACTTAAATGCTTTAGTGTTCTGCATAGGCTGGACTTTGGAACCGCAATTCCAGATTGCAGCCTTGAATGTCGTGTCAGAAGCCCAGGAGTGATCATGTCAAGTCCTGTCTGCATCTAAGACACCAGTTCGTCCAGTCTTTGGCACTAGTGCAATTCTCTGCAACACCTTCAAGAACAATTTCAACAAAATCTTAATCAGGGCAGACAAGATTCAGAATCAACAAACTAAAAGGCAAATAGAAAGAACCAGTGGTTAGAGTAGAATGGAATAGTCCAAAAATTTTCATCAATCAGCCTCGGATCAGACAGCTCAGACAAAACAACTGGATTAAAGAGAGTACATTCAATCAATCCCCTATGACCAACTAAAAATCAAGATACAGATACAGGCTTTTCAGGAATAGAGCTTAATAAAAGCGGATCCTTTGAACCCTGCAAACTTTGCCCCAACCATCAAAAATTTTAGTGCCATAAATTTTCATCAACAAACGACAATACTATTAGGCAGAAAATATCTTCAAGCATGTCATGTAAACTATGAAGAAAACAGCGTAACATTATAAAATTATAAATTCTATTTTAAATTTACCAATAAAAAGGAAGAAAAAGAAACATCAATACCTTATCCGTCCGTCCGTCACTCTGTCCGTCCGTCTGGATCAACGCAAACGCCTCCTAGATCGTAAGAGCTACAGAGTTGAAATTTTGCATGAGGCTTGTGTATACTGTAGTGGTTATATATCTCGGATTCAGCCGGATCGGATCACTATATCATATAGCTCCCAACCATCGGCAAAGTGACGAACAGTGACTTTTCTCAATAACTTCGGTATTTTCTCAGCTATTATCGTGAAATCTAATATTGGTGAGTCTATTACACCTATAATCAACTGGGCCAAATTTAATCAAGATAGCTCCCATAGGAACGATCGGTGGAAAACATGTAATATTTTGGAGTTATTTATTGATTAAAATATGTTTTGTTAGTGTCTGGCCAGACAAATTGTCTTTCTTCATGGTCAGAAGTGTGCAACGCATAGAAGGAAGCATCTCCGATCATATAAAGTATATATTCTTGCTCAGAACGACGAGACGAGTTCAAATAGCCACGTCCGTCCGTCTGGATCGACGCGAACTCCTCCTAGACCGATAGATCTACAGAGCTGAAATTTTGCATGTAGGCTTATATATACTGCACAGTTTGTATATCTCGGATTCTATTCGAGCTATATCGTATACCTCCCAATAACTTCGTTATTTTCTAACTTATTGTCGTGAAATTTAATATTGGTAAGTTTATTACACATATACACAACTATGCCAAATTTGTTAAGATCGGGTGACTATATCATATAGCTCCCATAGGAACTATCGGTCGAAAACAGTGTCTTTTGTCACCGCGATTCGTGCGGTGCGTTATACGGCTGCACCCCTCGGTCGGTCGGGTGGGAGGTGGGCAGTTATCTGCTTGGGCTCGAGCGTAAAAAAAAAAAAAAAAGTCCGCCTGTGCGTACGCGTTTTCCTCAGCCATCTTAAGAGCTATCGGGTTGAAATTTTTTTTTGTGTTTTTTTTTTTTTACCCTGCACTATGGGCGATTAGTTGATTTTGGCGGCATAAAGTCCACACATAGAGCTAGGCGCTTAATTTTTTTTTTAAGTGTTACTAATATTCTAGTTTGATTTCGGATTTTTTTTTTAGTCAATTTGACCACGCCTTTATTTTCCGCCCCTTTATAACACCGGCACCTGTACAAAAAGTTCAATTTTTATTATAAAGCAAAGCATAAAAATAGAAAAAATAATATTTTACCATGTTTTAACAATATTCCAAACTCAAAAAATCAAAAAGTTAATAATTTTCTTCATCCAAAACAAAAGAATTCTCATGAGAATTATCGGGATGGGATCTGTACTATATCTAGTTGGAAGAAGAAGAATAATTTGTAGTAATTTGAATGTTTTGTTTGTGTATTGATGAATTGAGTTGCAGGGAAAGAAATTTCAAAATGTAAAATTATTATTGCCAAGGACTGCAAGGGTATATAAACTTTGGCTTTGCCTAAGTTAGCTTCTTTGATATTGTTTCTTCTAATTCGTCTTTATCCTCCTGATCAAGAGTACCAAAAAGATAATTGTACATTGAACCAATTCCATTAATTAGTCCTCGATTGTTACGTTTTACAATTTGTATTCCATTAATTTCCCTACTTAGTTTTTCTGTTAAGTATTAAATATGGATTATGTCTCTAAATTCCTGTGCCTGTTGCATTTATTAGCGTTAAATTCGGTAAGTCCATGGTTCTTGTCTTAAGTATTAAGTAACCGTTCGGTGCTTTTACTGGGCTTATGTCAATTGATTGGCTGCATGTTGACTTTAATGTTAAGAATAGTTTAATGCACAAAAAAGTCATATTGATTTGGTTGACCTGTAATTAATCAATTGTCGTATTTGCTTATTTTATTACCTTCTTTTCTTCTTGACTTTTTTTTTGTAGTGTGTGATCTTTGGTCCTATATTTCTTTCTTCAAAATGTTTCTCATCTATGGTTTTTTCAAATTTGATTAATTTATCTTCGATGTCATTTTCACTATTAATAATTCTGTGTATTTCTACGTCTGAAATGCCGTTTTTACTTGTTGGGATTTGTAACTTTACATTTTCTTTTTTACATTTTCTTTTTTAGTGCTATAAACAGAAATGTTGAATCCTTGTCTGATTTTATTTCTATTGGTTTGCCCATATCAATGAATACTTGCATAGTTTGCTCTCTTGGCTTCTAACCAATCTCCAGACTTCACTTCTACAAGTGCTGCAAATTTGGAGTAAATGTCAATGGATGAAAGGAATTGTAAATTGTCGATCATGACGAATTTTTCTCTTATATTAAAAGTTTCTGGTGTTATTTTAAAAGTTAGTTCTGTATTTCTATTTTCTGTCTTTGCGATACTGGATTTCTATATAGGTTTTGAAAATCGGGGAATAATAGTTTTCTTTAAACAAATTAATCGTTTTTTCGATTCATGGATGTAATAATTCTTTGTTGTTTTAGGATTTTTTCTTTAATTTTGTGCAAACGTTTGAAGGTCCAGGTTCACGTGCTGTGTTGTTGTCTGTTGCGAAATTCCAAAATGCATCGCTTAAGTGCCACCACTATACTTTTGCATACCGTTCGGCCTTAACCCAACTTTAATCTGTTTCTCTTGGAAGCCTCGCTATCATTAACTTTTAATAGAATAACTTTTTTAACTTTTAATAGATTTTTTTTCGATAGTTGTCTCTATAGCTGTAATGACCCTGTCATATAATATTGGCAAAGTGTGCAGTAAGTGCGAAACCGTGTCCATTTCGTCTATGTTGGCGCATTATGCTAACAATTCATTAATCAATTCGTCAAAAATAATTAAGTGGCTTTTCACTTTTTTCGTTCATACACAGAATCCAGGTTTCTTAGAATATCACGTGCTGTTGTCTGTTGCGAAATCCCAAAATGCATGGCTTAAGTGACCTACCACTAAACTTTTGCATACCTTTCGGCCTTATCCCAACTTTCATCTGTTTCTTTAGGGAGCATCGCTATCAATAACTTTTAATGCATCTTGTTCAGCAAGAAGTGTTTTTATTCTTTTTTTCCACACAGAATATTTCTCACCGTTAAACTGATTTATAGTAAGCTTTATCGTTTCCATAATTGTATATCTTTTTTTATTTGAATTTATGTAAGTATGTGCAAAACAAACGTCTGTTGTGAAAAAAAACGTAATGAGCAAATTTTAATTTTTTTTTTATAGAACGTACGCTGGGCCCATAACCTGTTGTAAAATTGGTTTGATTGGCTCAGTATTACTTTAGTTTTAAATAAAAGCACAATCTTTATTATTATTTTATGATTGCTTAGATTTAGATTTTTATTTTTCACACGACCAGCCACTTATTACACGTTTCGAATAGGAAAGAGGAAGTAAAGAAGATAGTGTGCCAGTACATTAGTTTTTAGGCTCTTCGTAATGTTATTTTTGTCATTACATTATGTCAATCCATGAAAGGATTGTAAACAGTCGATTATAGTGATTATTCACTAATTTTATTTAATACATGTGGGGTTGGGTTGGTAACGCCGAATGGCCAGACCACCTCAGAACAGCTGTTTAACGACGGTGTGGCAAGCGATCCATGTAAGACGAGGTGGCAAGCGACCCACAAAACGACGATGTGGCAAGGTTGCTACGAGACGACGAGGAAGAAGAACTTTTTAAGACAAGCCAACGACGAGAAGACGCGTATAAAAGAAGTAAATACGTATTAAAGACGAAAGACGTGTAAAGACGAATGAGGAACGACGCTCTCATTAAAAACCTAAAGACGAAACAATTAATATTCAATTCAACCATTTTTATAGTTACTAAAACCTAATTATAATCTAAAATAAAACCTATTACCATATAACTAAATATAAATCTAAATGGGACTACTTATTCATACGGAATCGGAACCAAGGCCCACAAAATTGGGCGCTCGTCCGCGAACGGTAAAAAGAGAATGCTGAAAAGTGCATTGTGAAAAGAAAACTGTGAAAAGATTGCTAAAAAAGTATAAAGAAGCTAAAGAAAAATATCAAAGAAGCTAACTTCGGCAATGCCGAAGTTTATATACCCTTGCAGTCCTTGGCAATAAATTTTTTACATTTTGAAATTTCTTTCCTTGCAACTCAATTCATCAACACACAAACAAAACATTCAAATTATTTCTCTTTTTAGTACAAATTTTTAAGCAAGGCACGACACGCATACACATACATACATACGTGTAGCGCTACGTCTGTGTGTGCGTATGCATGTGCTCTGTTTGATTTGCTGATGACGTAGAACCGATTTGAATTCACTGTAACTTGTGTTCTATTTATTCGATCAAACTCAAATTTTGGGATCTGAGATTTTATATCAAATTCTATTATATTGGTAAATTTCATGGCGATACTCCAATTTTTGCAAAAATTTTGTTCTAGAGCTATATGATATAGTAGTCCGATCCTGACAATTTTCATACTCTATTATCTCCCGGCTAAAAGTAGCTCAAATATGAAATTTTATTCCGATAGCTCTTAAGATGCCAGCGTAAAGTTGATTTGCACAGACGGACGGACGGACAGACGGACATGGCTATATCGACTCAGCTTCTCATGCTGATCAAGAATATATATACTTTATGTGGTCGGAAACGTCTCCTTCTGTGCGTTACAAACATCTGACCAATTTTATAATACCCTCTGCAAGGGTATAAAAATTGACTAATAGAATATAAAAAAAAAAAAATGCTGTAAAAAATAACGCTTTTTTTTTTCCATCATAATCAAAATGCCGTGTTTATGCTTTGCATAAATATGTATATGAGAATTTTCTGGATTCAGCTTCGATGAGAATGACGCGCAGTACGAAAGCAAGAAAATATACGTTGAAGCGATTTTGTCTGAACGTGATCTCTTTTCTATATGTAACATACTCGGTATAGGGCACGAAGTAGAGAATTTGCAGTCACATGTATTCAACGAACTTCGCAGTTTGTTTTGTGAAAACGAAGAGCGCAACGACGAAAGCAGCGACGAATTTGACGACCAAGATGGTAACGAAAGTGCCGCTCACAGTAGTGTGTACAATGATGCAGAAGAAAACGTTGAACAGAAAGAGAAAGAGAATTCACAAAGATGTAAGAGATACAATGGAGACGAAAAACGTTATAGTGACATTTCTATGCGTTTTGGTATGAATTTTCGAGACATAGAGGACACAATTAGAACATTCGATGGAACAAATTCAATTGTAATTGAGGAATGACTTTCAGAATTCGAGGATCAGGCTCTTTTGATGGACTTTAATGACCTTCAAAAATTAGTTTTTGCTAAAAAGTCGCTAAGGCTATGCCAAGCTATTTGTTTTCAGCTATTTGGTCAATAGTCAAAAATGCACTATTAAGCGAATTTAGGCAGACCGTATCGAGCAAAGAATTACATAAACAACTGAGCGAAAGAAAGCGAAACAAAAGTGAAAATATGCAAGAATATTTTTATAAAATGAAAGAATCGGTAGAATCGAAGTGTTTTTGTTAAAAAGATGCCAAGTAACGTAATATCCAAAAATAAAGAAGTCAGCTGTTATAGTTGTGGACATAAAGGCCATATAGCAAGTGATTGTAGCAATAAAGAAAAAGGTCGAAAATGTTTTAAGTGTAACCAATTTGGGCATATTGCCAGTAAATGCAGTCAAGTTGAACAAAAAGGTGAACAAAAAGTGAATGCGTATACTTTACAATGTCAAAGTAAAATTACGAGTGAAACAGTGTTAATAGAGAATATAAATTGTTCGGCTTTATTTGATACAGGCAGCAAATTCAATGTTATGCGCGAAGACTTATTCAAAGAACTAAGTGAGCAAAAACTTTTGTCTTGCAGCGAAAGAAAGCGAAACAAAAGTGAAAATATGCAAGAATATTTTTATAAAATGAAAGGCATTGCATCGCGCGGTAGAATCGAAGATCAAGCTCTAATGCAATATATAATCGACGGGATAGATGATAATGAAACTAATAAATCAGTTTTGTACGGTGCAAATGACTTAAAGAAACAATGTGTAAAAAATCCAAAGCAGTCGACCGCAGTGTTTTTGTTAAAAAGATGCCAAGTAACGTAATATCCAAAAATAAAGAAGTCAGCTGTTATATTTGTAAACATAAAGGCCATATAGTGATTGCAGCAATAAAGAAAAAGGTCGAGAATGTTTTAAGTGTAACCAATTTGGGCATATTGCGAGTAAATGCAGTCAAGTTAAACAAAAAGGTGAACAAAAGTGAATGCGTATACTTTACAATGTCAAAGTAAAATTACGAGTAAAACAGTGTAATAGAGAATATAAATTGTTTATTTGATACAGGCAGCAAATTCAATGTTATACGTGAAGACTTATTCAAAGAACTAAGTGAGCAAAAACTTTTGTCGTGCAGTGTAAGTCTTATTGGATTTGGCGGCGATCGTGATTAGAATCAAATTAGACCAATTGGGCATTTCGAAAAATCAATTAAAATCGACAATGATGACTATGTTCTTGACTTTTACGTTGTTCCGATGAAGTGTATGGATATTAAAATAATCATTGGTGAACAGATTTGCCTTCTTGCAGAATTAATTTTTAATCGTTATGGTCTAACAGTGCGTAAATATGTAGAGAATGAGATCGAGATTTCTGAATTTAATATAAATTGAATCTATCGCGAATAATGACGAAATAAATATAGATCAAGCTGCGGGTGAAAAAGCTAGAATTGAAGTTCGAGATACAATTGAAAACTATAAGCCGGTTAAAACAAAGTCAACCCAAATCGAGATGAACATAGTATTAAATGGCGAAACCCCAATATTTTCGCCTCCGCGCAGACTACCGTTTCAAGAAACAAAAACAGTCGACGAACAAATTGAAGAGTGGATAAACAACGACATAATTGAAGAATCTAATTCAGAGTTTACAAGCCCTGTAGTCCTTGTCAAAAAGCGTGACGGCTCACCGAGACTTTGTATTGATTTTAGACGCATCAATAAGGTAATTGTAAAAGATCATTTTCCCCTGCCTCTTATTAAAGACCAACTTGATAGACTCCAAGATGCAAAGGTATTCAGTGCAATAGATCTGAAAAACGGATCAACGGAATCAAGCAAGAAGTACACATCGTTTGTGACTCAGAATGACCAATATCAATTTAAAAAGTACCTTTTGGACTCTCCAATTCGCCTGGTGTGTTTCAACGGCACATTAACGCAACATAACGTAACGACCCCTTACTCGCCGAGGTATTGCACTTCCCTACATAGATGACGTAATAATTCCAGCAAAAGATGAAAAAGAAGCTGTTTTAAATTTAAAAGAAGTTATTACTACTATGGACTGGAACTCAACATTAAGAAGTGTCATTTTTTGAAAAGACGAATCCAATTCTTAGGACATATTATTGAAAATCAGATGTTGTATCCGACAACCGAAAAGATTGAAGCCGTTTCTAAATTCTAAATTCCTCAGACACATAAGCAATTGCAAAGTTTTTTGGTTTAAGTGGGTATTTCAGAAAATTTATACCCAACTACGCAATTCTTGAAAAAACCATTAACAGACTTGTTGAAATGCAATAATAAATTCTATCTAGGTGCAGCAGAAGAGTATGCTATCAATTTATTAAAGAAGTTGACCGAAAATCCAGTATTTCAGGTATATAACCAGAAGTACGAAACCGAAGTTCATACATATGCTTCAATAGATGGATTTGGTGCAGTCCTATTGCAAAAATCAGATAAAGAGAAGGAATTACACCCTGTTTATTTTATGAGTAAGAAGACTACAGATGCACAACGCAAGTACTCGAGTTATAAGCTGGAAGTTCTAGCAGTCATTGAGGCCTTGAACAGGTTTGGAGTTTACCTTTTAGGAATCAATTTTCGTTTGATAACTGACTGCAATGCTTTTACGAAGACACTTGATAAGCAAAGTTTGTGCACAAGAGTTGCACGTTGGGTCTTATTTCTACAAAAGTATAATTTCAAAGTTGAACATCGTCCTACTACAGATGCACAGCGCAAGTACTCGAGTTATGAGCTGGAAGTTCTAGCAGTCATTGAGGCCTTGAACAAGTTTAGAGTTTACCTTTTAGGAATCAATTTTCGTTTGATAACCGACTGCAATGCTTTTACGAAGACACTTGATAAACAAAGTTTGTGCACAAGAGTTGCACGTTGGGTCTTATTTCTACAAGAGTATAATTTCAAAGTTGAACATCGTCCTGGAACACGTATGAAGCATGTAGACGCCCTGAGTAGATATCCAATATTAACAATAACTGAAGATAGTATAAGTATCGGACTGAAGCAAGCTCAAATGCAAGACGAACATCTTAAAGCTATTAGGCAAATACTTACCGATGAAAAGCAGTCGTATGACAACTATTTTTTAAAGTCAGATATTTTGTACAAGCTTGTTAATGATGTCGAATTGATTGTAGTACCAAACAGTATGCAGAAACAAATAATTAGCCGAGCACATGACAGAGGTCACTTCGCAATCAGAAAAACTAAGGAGTTGATTTGCAAGGATTATTATATACCAAACATCAAGGATAAAATCGACAAATACATAAGCTGTTGTATACCTTGTATCATGAGTAATCGGAAAAGATGTAAGCAGGAAGGTCTGCTACATCCACTGCAAAAAGAGGACGCCCCGTTGCACACATATCATGTAGATTTTTGGGTCCCCTTGATTCGACGCATAAGAATTATAAGCATATCTTAGCCGTAATTGACCCATTCACTAAATTCTGTTGGCTTTATCCGACGAAGTCAACCACTGCAAACGAAGTAATAGCAAAGCTGTCTGCACAGAGTTCAATTATCGGTAATCCTTCAACAATTATTTCGGATAGAGGTGCTGCTTTCACCGCAGATATCTTTATTCAGTATGGCCGAGATGAAAACATTAAATTAGTGAAGACGACAACTGGTCTACCCCGAGTAAACGGACAAGAAGAGAGGTTGAATGCAATTATAATTTCAGTACTTTCTAAGCTCAGCATCGACGATCCAACAAAATGGTACAAACACGTATCCAGAGTCCAACAAGCAATTAATTCCACATATGCTAGAAGTATTAATTCCACACCTTTCGAGCTGCTAATAGGAGTGAAGATGCGAACCAAAGACGATGATCAGCTGATAAAACTAATTAATGATGAAACCATAGCTACATTTAAAGATGACCGCAACGAACTACGATGTAAAGCCAAGACGCAGATCCTGAAAATGCAAAACGAGAATAAGAAGTCATACAATTTGAGACGTAAACCAGCCAAACATTACGACGTTGGTGACCTAGTCGCCATAAAGCGAACACAATTTGGCGTCGGCCTAAAATTGAAGCCAAAGTATTTGGGCCCATACCAAGTTGTTAAAGTAAAGGAAAACAATGCATATGATGTACTAAAGATGGGAAATTCAGATGGTCCCAAGAATACGTCAACGTGTGCTGAATATATGAACCCATGGTCAACAGACAATTAGTTAAATGAAGTAAGTAAGTCGTCTCGCCGACATAGGTATACCATACACCAGTAAAGCAAATATTTTAAATTTATTAAACAAATGCATTTTCACATGCTTTTTGGTTACAAGCATATCTTAGAATCTCCCTCACTCAAGTATACGAGCACCCTAGCGCCCCCACCAGCCAACGACCAACTACGGCCTTATGGAAAAACGTTTATATGCATAACTTGGTTGTTTTTTGTCCGATTTTGATCAAATTTGGTGTTTTGCTGGGTATTAGCATCAAATTCAAGGGTGCCAAATTTAATTACAAAAGGTAGAAAATTACGTGAGATAATCGAGTTTTTCCAAATTACGGGGGCGGAAAGGGGCGTGGCAAAATCGTTGCATATACAATATATGCGCATTTATTAAACAAATACACATACCAAATTTGGTGCCTCTAGCTATTATAGTCTTTAAGAAAATCAAATTTGTTTAAACTTCGTGGGCGGAGGGGGGCGTGGCAAATTTTTTTTGCAACAAATTTGTGCGCGCTTACTAAAGGATTAATCATACTAAATTTGACGTCTTTAGCTATTATAGTCTTTAAGAAAATCAAATTTGTTTAACTTTCGTGGGCGGAGGGGGCGTGGCAAAAATTTGAAATAAACTTGACCACCGTAGGTAATACACGAGTCTACGTACCAAATTTGGTGACTCTAGCTCTTATAATCTCTGAGATCTACGTGTTCATACGGACAGACGGACGGACGGACGGACGGACGGACGGACATGTCTATATCGACTCGGCTGTTGATACTGATCAAGAATATATATACTTTATGGGGTCGGAAAAGCTTCCTTCTGCCTGTTACATACATTTTGGCGACTTTAATATACCATTTCACCCTATGGGTGTATGGTATAAAAATGATTATATGTTTTAGTGTATTTACAAGTGGTTGGGATTTGATTTAAAATGCCTATTATACATTTATTAGTTTCTATTTGTTTTGTATTTTTATTTATCAGAGTGTTGTTGTTAAAATAGTATTTATCGTATGAATTTTCTGTCAAAATATTTTTATTTTCATCTGGATAAGGAAGTATCTCAAAAATAGAGGTTTTTATTATTTATTGAGGAATGGTTGAAATAATAAACACCTCGTTTGAATTTGGTTTAAGCCATGTGGATGTTTTTGTATTCAATAGTTTTTCCGAATTAACATGACTTTTCAAAAGCTTCGGGTTGAAAATTCCTAGTCTATTAAGCTGCATGCCCATTTCTATGTCTTCAATGTATTCTGTGAAATGCTAAAATTAAAGATTAGAACTTCTACTTTAACTGATTTTTCCTTTTCTTCCTTGAGGTTGTTTATTACTTCTAAACCTTTATTTATAGTGTCTATTAAGTAATTTAGTTCGTTTGCTTGTACGCTATTACTTTCAAGATTATTTATTTTTTCTTCTAATTCGTCTGTATCGTCTTGATCAAGAGTACCAAAAGATATTTGTATATTGAACCAATTCCGTTAATTAGTCCTCGTTTGTTACGTTTTACAATTTGTATTCCATTAATTTCCCTACTTAGTTTTTCTCTTAAGTATTGAATAGGGATTATCTCTTTAAATTCCTGTGCATGTGGCATTAAATTGTTTTTTTTCACTTTTTCAAAGATTGTCGGTAAGTCCATAGTTCCCGTCTTAAATAACCGTTCGGTGCTTTTACTGGGTTTATGTCAATGGATTGACTGCATGTTATTTTAAATGGTAAGAATAACATAATGCACAAAAAATTCATCTTGAGTTAACCTGTAATGTATTAATTGTCGTATTTGCTTTTATTAACTTTGTTTTACTTTTTGAATTTTGATTTGTAGTGTGTGACCTTTTGTCCTCTATTTCTTTCTTCAAAATGTTTCTGATCTAACTGATTTATTTCTCCTGTCTTTTTGAATGGATTTGTTGTTTTTGACTTTACTAATGGTGCTTGTTTAAATCTAGTATCGATTTCAAAGTCGTGTCTATCTTTATTTAAATTGTTTATTTTATGTATTTTATTCGTTTGCAGTCAGGTGATCCTGCAAGATGAAGATGTCCGCTGGTGTTCGGTTAGTTGTTTTATGTCTCGTCTTATAGTTGTATATTTAAGGAATTTTTTTCAAATTTAAGTAATTTATCTTCGATGTCATTTTCACTATTTATAATTCTGAGTTTTTCATTTACTGTTTTATGGAATCTTTCTACGTCTGAAATGCCGTTTTTACTTGTTGTAACTTGTAACTTTACATTTTCTTATTGTAGCCAAGTTTTTAGTGCTATACACAGAAATGTTGAATCCTTGTCTGATTTTATTTCTATTGGTTTGCCCATTTCAGTGAATACTTTCATAATTGCTCTCTTGGCTTCTAACCAAACTCTAGATTTTACTTATACTTATCCATGAAAGGATTGTAAATAGTCCGATCGTGTAAAAGTATGTAAGTGGTGTTATTTGAAAAGTTAGTTTTGTTTTTCTATTTTCTGTTGCGATATTAGATACTGAGCATTCATTAATAATGTTTTGAATCAGGTTTTGAATCGGAGAAAAAAAATTGTTCTTTAAAAAAATTAATTGCGATTCCTGGATGTAATAATAATTTATGTTGTTTTAGGAATTTTTCTTTGAATTGTGCAAACGTTTGAAGGTCTTCTAACTTTTTTGTATTTGCGTTCGATCGTATTATTTCAATAAAGGCTTGTTGGAATATGGGAAAATCTTGTTCATTGTGAAAATATACATAGTACAATTTTCTTACAGCAAAGCTATCTTTTGCTTTTATCCCTTGCGTAAGTCATTTTTTTCTATGTTATTTCTATGTTTGATTTATGAAAATAAGTTTTGGTTTCTGCTTTGTCTTCTGAACTTCTAATGAATTCTATTTGACTGTTGAAATAATGAATGGGTTTTTCTACTATTTGAATTGAATTTTCTTATCGCCATAAGCACCATGTATTGTAGCTGCGGTGCTTTCTGTTGATCCTAACAAATTTTTATCTGTCTTAATTCTGGAAAGGGCATCTGCGATTCTATTTACCTGGTAAGTATTTTATTTTGTTATCGAATTCGTTCAATTTTATCCTCAATCTCTGTAATTTTATGTTGGGTTCTTTTGTTTATGATCACTTAGGGTTTCAAAATGTCTACTGAAGAGGTATGGCTTAAAATATTTGGATTGCCCATACGATAGAAAGTAGTTCCTTTTCTATGGCTAAATAATTAAGTTCATGTTCGTTAAGTGTTCTACTAGCATAAGAAATAGGTCTATTGCCCTGTGAGATGAACGCACCTAAACCTAGCATCTGTGGTTAGAAAATATGGTCTTTCGAAATCGGGATATGCAAGTATGGGGTCGTTCATAAGAAGATATTTTAATTTTTCAAAGAATGAAATATAATGTGGGTCGTTTATGTTAATTTTAGATGCTTTCTTTAATCCAAGAGTTAAAGCTTTTGCAATATGTGAAAAGTTTGGTATGAATTTCCGGAAGAATCCACATAAACCTAAAAATGATTTTATTTCCTTCTGAGTCTTTTGAATTGGAAAATTTTTAATTGCTTGTATTAGGACGAGTTTACTGTTAAATTGTCGTCAAAAGAAGTTCACAAGCAATTAGAGAGTAGAAAGAAGAAATACAATGAGAGTCTAGTTGAGTATTTTTATGTAATGAAGAGTGTAGCCAAAATAGGTAGCTTAGATGAGGAAACCATTGTCGAATACATCATTGAGGGCATCCCCGACTCCAAAATGAATGAAAGCATCCTTTACCAAGCGAGAGATTTCAAATAGTTACGAGAGAAACTAACGATGTACGAGAAGTATGCTACCAACCAAGAGTCTAAACCTAAACAACGATTTGACAATGCAGCCTAGAAATACTATGGAGGATTTCAAATGCTTTAAATTCGGAGGAAAGAATCACGTCGCTAAGGATTGTAAAGAGAAGAATTTCAAATGTTTTATATGTAATCAGATGGGCCACAAAGCTAGTCAGTGTCAGACAAAGAACGCAAAGAAAACTGAGAAGACAAACACAGTAGAATTAGACTTCCATGTTGTTCGTAATAAAGACACATTGTATAAAGGATTGAACTAAAACAAGCATTTCTGAATTGAGAAAATTATGATAATGACCTTGGATGAAGACGCTCTACCAAAAAATTTATCTTATCTATTTAGACAAGTGTATAAAATCCGTTATATTAGAAATGTTGAAATCATATAAACCGGTAAAATCTACTATTTCGCCACCGGAAATGAAGATTGTGGTAACGACGATATTCCGATTTCTCAAAATCCAACACGTTTACCACACGTTTATCAGGATCATGCGATAGTGAATCAGCAGATAATGGTATGGATAGAGGCTGGAATTATTCGTAAAAGCTTTCCCGAGTATTCATCTCCTGCGGTTCTAGTTCCAGGTCAAAGCACGCAAACCTCTCTCTGAATTCTTCAAGGACTACATAGTAGACATGCAAACAATGATGAGGCCTCTATAAATCCCAGAATTTTAACAACTAGACGTCATTCTGGAAAATTGCACAATTAATAGAGGAGGACCAATTGTCATCAGTTATCGAAGTAGCAGGAATAGAAACAAAGGCGACAATAGACTCTGGAATCACGAGCAGATTCTTTTTAAGTAGAAACTCTAAAAAACAAAGGAGAATGGTAGGACACTCACTGGCAGGTATACGTGGCAGACGGGAAGATCAGAGATATAAAAGAGCAGTGGACAGGATACATAAGATTCGGAAACAAGGGGTTAAATATATAACATTGCTTGTCATGCCGGACGGAATGGATTCACTATTGCTAGGATGGAATGGATTTCTTAAGGCTGATGAACATAAAAATTTCATTCGGAGGCCACAGTATAATATACACTGTGTATATCCATCATGGTGACGCAGAAGGAAGAGCAAACGTTTCTAGAACACGAATTAAGGGAATTGGAAAAAATCATGATAAAACAGCAGTATTATCCAAAAAATTCCAAGATGCAAGGGGAGATCAATGCGAAAGTCGATGATTTGATAAATTTAGAATGCATAGTCCATACAGTAATGCCGAACGCATTTGCATACCAAGATGATATCGTAGTTGTGAGTAAAACAATAGGAGACCATAAGAAACACCTGCGAGAAGTATTCCGAAGACTGAGTCTGACTGACTGACTCATGAGCGACGGACGGGCAACAGGAGAATAATTGTTAAGACCGCCGCTAGAAACTACTGGCCGGGAATGCAAACAGACATCAGAACTTTTGTTCTGAACAACAAGCGGCAGGAAAGTTGTTAACACAGGTACCTGATGAGCCATGGCCAACAATATGTGCTGACTTCGTTGGGCCATTGCCCAGATCAAAGCATGGAAACTCGATGCTACTGGTAATTGTTGATCGATTCTCGAAATGGACAGAGATCATACCCATGCAAGGTAGTAATAACGAATAATGGAGTCGAATTCACGAGCAGGATCTTCAAAAAAAGCTAGAAGAAAGGGGAAGCATCCACCAGCTAACAGCCTTCTATACGCCTCAGGACTGAACGAATGAACAGAACGATCAAGACGATGATCGTTAGACCAATATGCAGCAGATAACCAGCGGAATTGGGATGAGTGCTGGCAATAAACACAAGCCAATCGCAGGCGACTGGATTCACGCCAGCATATGTGGTACAAGGCCGAGAATAATCAGAAGGAACATGGAGCCAGCTGCGCAAGATCAGGCACGTCACTATAACTTGAGGCGGAGAGAATGGAGACCAACAATCGGATCTACAGTATGGGCAAAGGAGCATCATCTATCAAACGCAGCAGGTTTTGCAGCAAACCTGGCACCCAAATTCGAAGGGCCGTACACATCCTCAGTCATATTTAAATTACGTCATAAAGACACACGTATGTAAGATCAGACAAGCACACATTAGTCAGCTCAAGCAACAAACAGGTGATGTAGACGATACCAATGATGACCGAAAAAAGAAAAACTGAAAAAAAAAATAAAAACGGGCAATGCAGAAAAAAAAAAAAATTATTTTCATTCTTCTACGTCATCAATATATTCTCGGGTTGTGCATACCCCTCTGCCCATCGAACTCGATCAACGATACAAACAGGTGATGTAGACGCGCCATAGAGCGCGTTTGCGTCATCCCCCGGTACCCGCGTTCACTTATTCACACGTATAGTGTACGTGTGATGTTATTGTATGTTCCGTGTATAGGCCGCTGCCCTATTCTGATTGGAGCGTACCAGCCCTCTCCCTCACACTCTCCAGCCGTTCACTTTTCCCTCTCTGCCACCCACGCATTTTCCCGCTGTGACGAAATTGTGTTAGGTATAAAATGTCTGCACAAGACAAATTAATGTGTACAAGTCATACGTTTTATTCAGAGCAAACGGAAAAAGGAAGTAATGAAAAAATCGTAGTACATACATAGTTTAAAATAAAACAAAACTAGAGATGAATAACAATAAATTTCATATTTAAACTATTTCAACAAATGTAAATAGCATATTTCCATTATGTCAACACTTCTGCTCAAATTACATTTTAATACAAAAATTCAGTTGTTTAATCATTTCAAGATGCTTTACAAACTTTACATGTTTTTCTTTCTATAAGTTTTTAGTAAGTATATCAGCTACATTATCATCTGTTTTGAACATAGTTAATTGTTTTTTTTTTATTTCTACAATTTCTTTGATGTGATGGTGCTTAATATCAATATGTTTAATTCGCTTGTGGTGCACTGGATTCGTTGCTATATGTTGTGCGCTCAAATTGTCGCATTTTAGGACAATTGGTTGTGATCAAGGATGACAGCGAATTTCTTCTAAAAGCCTAGTTGGCTTCCTTTGCTGCTGTAGACAGGGTGACGTATTCAGCTTCTGTACTGCTGAGGGCAATCAAACCCTGTTTCTTCGATTCCCACGAAAAAGCTGTAATAGTGCAGCTTCATATCTATTGTTTTGGACAAGTAACGCAAAATATGCGCCAACGCTGCATCATGCTCGCTATGTGGATCATTGTTTCGCTGCACCATTTTACTAATTGAGTGAGCAATATCGGGAGATATATTAAAGAGCAACCAGGAATTGATAATGGGTCACATCTACCGTCTTACATTTCTCGTCGTTGCAATCTTAAAACCAGGATCTGAAGGTGTTGATACTGAACGACATATTGGACTTTTCTAACAAGGACTTTACATATATTGCTTCTGACAAATTGAATTAAAACCAACTTCTCCTTGACGCTGAATTTCTATACCAAGGAAATTATTTAAGTCAGACTAATCTTTAATATCAAAAAAACACTTCAATGTTTTTACTATGTCACCAATACCGTTTTTCTTTGAACAGGAAATAATTTGATCATATACATAAACTGTAGAAACTTGTATCAATCTTTTTATATAAACATGGCTCATTTTTTGTAGCTTCAAATCCTAGATTCTGTAATATTTTTATAAGTGTGCTATAAGCTCTACCCCGATTGCTTAAGGCCATATAAGGCTTTTTAAATTACTGTTTAAATAACCATTTAAAACATGTACCTGATGTAAATACAACTCTTTTTCTGCAGCAACAGCTAAAATAAGTCTAATATTTTCATATTGTATAACTGGCGAAAACGTTTCTTGATAATTTATTCCATATTGCTGATTACAGCCCATAGCTACCAGACTCGACTTAAAATTTGTTATGTTGCCCTGATTACTTCTCTTAACTCGATATACCCACATGGAACCGATTGCTTTCTTTCCAGGTGGTAGGTTGACCAAAGTCCAGGTTTTGTTGGCAATGAGAGCATCATACTCTCGCTTCAAAGACTTCTCATAATCAAAAAAGGTTTGCTTTGTAAGGCTTGCTTGACCGACCGTTTTGGGGGTTTCGATATCATAATAGACGACCAAATTGTGAAGCATGTTGTATGGTTTTTTAGATCTATCTGGCTGTCCGGTGTGAATAAGAATTGGACTCCCAAGTCCACGACATTCAGGCTCATTTTCTTCCTAGGAGTCGTTGGATGCTGCAGAGTCGTCGAAACTCACGTACTGCTCGTTTCTAAGGTCTTCTGTTTCACTAGTTGCCCAAACTTGAGCTTCATTTAGGAACAAATCATCTTCATGGGTCAAATCGTTTGCATTGTTAGTTAACACACATTTTTATAAACTTCGTCTTCAACAAATTTTACGTCACGCCGATGGGCGTTTGCAGTTAAAGAATATAAAAACATAAAGTTTACCCTTAGGCCGAAATTTGTGATGATGCATTTTAAATAGCGCGTAAGCACTAGACCCAAATATACGAAAGTACCTTTAAGCGTAAATATGTGGCAGTCGCTATAGCCTCCGCCCATAAAGACACTTCCACCTTTGATTGAACCATCATTGATCGCGCCATTTCTACAAGGGTGCAATTCGCTCTTTCTACCACGTCGTTTTGATGGGGGTACACGGTACGTTTAGTTGTCGTTTTAGAAAAATATGAAAATTCTTGTTAACGTATTCTCAGCGATTGTCACCACGTATGGCTTTTATCATTCTTTCTATCTAACACTCGACTAAGTTTTTGAATATTTGAAATTTTTTAATGCTTCATTCTTTGATTTCATAAAATAAACAAAAACACGCTTTGACATTTCGTCTTCGAGCGTATTAAAATATTTTGATCCTCCAACGAATTGAGTGTTTATTGGGCCACATACAATTGCGACAGACACGTCAAAAATGGGATTTGGAGCATCATTGTAAATAGCATATTTCCATAATTTCAACACTTCTTCTCAAATTACATTTTAATACAAAGATACAAAAAATTCAGTTATTCAATCATTCCAAGATGCTTTACAAACTTTACATGTTTTTTCTTTCTGTAAGTTTTTAGTAAGTATATCAGCTACATTATCATCTGTTTGAACGTAATTAATTGATATTATTTTCATTGCTACAACTTCTCTGATGTGATGGTGCTTAATATAAATATGTTTAGTTCGCTTATGGTGCACTGGATTCGTTGCTATATGTTGTGCGCTCAAATTGTCACATTTTAGGACAATTGGTTGTGATGAAGGATGACAGCGAATTTCTTCTAAAAGCCTGCGTAGATAGGTGGCTTTCTTTGCTGCTGTAGACAGGGCGACGTATTCAGCTTCTGTACTGCTGAGAGCAACCAAACCTTGTTTCTTCGATTCACACGAAAAAGCTGCTCCACCAAAATAAAATCCATATCCTGTATACGATTTTCTGTCTAGGCTGTCGTTTGCCCAGTCCGCATCAACAAATCCATACAATGGTTCTCCAGTTTTGTAATAGTGCAGCTTCAAATCTATTGTTTTGGACAAGTAACGCAAAATATGCGTCAACGCTGCATCGTGCTCGCTATGTGGATCATTGTTTCGCTGCGCCATTTTACTAATTGAGTGAGCAATATCGGGACGTGTAGATATAGCGAGATACATTAAAGAGCCAACCAGGGATTGATAATGGGTCACATCTACCCTCTTACATTTCTCATCGTTGCAGCTAATCTTAAAACCAGGATCTAAAGGTGTTGATACTGAACGACATAAAATCATATTGTACTTTTCTAACAAGGACTTTATATATTGCTTCTGACAAATTGAAATAGAACCAACTTCTCCTTGACGCTGAATTTCTATACCAAGGAAATTATTTAACTCAGACGAATCTTTAATATCAAAAGAACACTTCAATGTTTTTACTATGTCAGCAATATCATTTTTCTTTGAACAGGCAATAATTATATCATCTACATAAACAGCTATTAAACTGTAGGAACTTTTATCAATCTTCTTATATAAACATGGCTCATTTTTTGTAGCTTCAAATCCTAGATTCTGTAATACTTCATTAAGTGTGCTATTCCAAGCTCTACCCGATTGCTTAAGGCCATATAAAGCTTTTTGTAATTTAAGAACACGATGTGGATGATCTTTACTAACAAAATGTTCAGGTTGCCTCATATACACTGTTTCAGTTAAATTACTGTTTAAATACGCATTTGAAACATCTACCTGATGTAAATACAACTCTTTTTCTGCGGCAACAGCTAAAACAAGTCTAATGTTTTCATATCGTATAACTGGCGAAAACGTTTCTGATTACAGCCCATAGCTACCAGTCTCGACTTAAAATTTGTTATGTTGCCCTGATTATTTCTCTTAACTCGAAATATCCACATGGAACCGATTGCTTTTTCTCCAGGTGGTAGGTTGACCAATGACCAGGTTTTGTTGGCAATGAGAGCATCATACTCTCGCTTCATAGACATCTCCCACTCAAACGAATGTTTGCTTTGTAAGGCCTGATTGACCGTATTGGGGGTTTCGATATCGTGATAGGCAACCATATTGTGAAGCATATTGTATTGTTTTTTGGGTCTACCTGGCTGTCCAGTGCGAATAAGACTTGGCCTTCCAGGTCCACGACGTTCAGGCTCATTTTCTTCCTCGGGATCGTTGGATGCTGCAGAGTCGTCGAAACGAAACTCGTTTCTAAGGTCTTCTGTTTCACTAGTTGCCCAAACTTGAGCTTCATTTAGGAACAAATCATCTTCATGGGTCAAATCGTTTGCATTGTTAGTTAACACACATTTTTATAAACTTCGTCTTCAACAAATTTTACGTCACGCCGATGGGCGTTTGCAGTTAAAGAATATAAAAACATAAAGTTTACCCTTAGGCCGAAATTTGTGATGATGCATTTTAAATAGCGCGTAAGCACTAGACCCAAATATACGAAAGTACCTTTGAGCGTAAATATGTGGCAGTCGCTATAGCCTCCGCCCATAAAGACACTTCCACCTTTGATTGAACCATCATTGATCGCGCCATTTCTACAAGGGTGCAATTCGCTCTTTCTACCACGTCGTTTTGATGGGGGGTACACGGTACGTTTAGTTGTCGTTTTAGAAAAATATGAAAATTCTTGTTAACGTATTCTCAGCGATTGTCACCACGTATGGCTTTTATCATTCTTTCTATCTAACACTCGACTAAGTTTTTGAATATTTGAAATTTTTTTAATGCTTCATTCTTTGATTTCATAAAATAAACAAAAACACGCTTTGACATTTCGTCTTCGAGCGTATTAAAATATTTTGATCCTCCAACGAATTGAGTGTTTATTGGGCCACATACAATTGCGACAGACGCGTCAAAAATGGGATTTGGAGCATCATTGGAGGCTCGACAGCATAGCTACATTTTGAAAGCGAAAGCAGTATACCTTGCCTGCCAAAAGTTTAGACAATACGTTTTGGGCATCAAGTTTATAGTTGTTACTAATTGCGCAGCATTTAAGCAGACAATAAACAAAAAGGACGTTACTAGAGACGTGGCGCGATGGCTTGTGTATTTGCAGGATTTTAACTTCGATGTGGAGCATAGAGAGAGACTTAAACATGTGTATTGTCTCAGTCGCTATCCAAAAGGAATTATGATGATACGATCGGAAACGTCGGCACGATTTAAAAAAGCACAGCAAGAGGATACAATGTCAAAGGCTCTGATTGTTGCAAAATCAACCCTATGAAGATTTTAAATTAAAAGGCGGTCTTTTATACAAAACGATTGGCGGTAATGAAATTTTGGTTGTCCCGAAACAAATGGAAAAAGAGATCATTGTTGAAGCCCACAATGTTGGTCAATATGCGATACAAAAGACAATGCACGCAGTACAGCAGTCTTATTAGATACCGCATTTAGAGTCAAAAGTTGCCCGAATTATAAATAACTGCGTCAAATGCATATTTTATAACAATTAGTTTGGCAATAAGGAACGAGTGATGCAGGTGATAGACAAAGGCGATAGACCTTTAGAAAAGATACATGTCGATCATCTTGGGCCTTTAGACGCAACATCAAAGCAATATAAGTATATATTTGTTATGGTCGACGCCTTTGCGAAATTTGTTTGGTTATATCCATTAAAAACAAGTTGCGAGGAAGTACTACGAAAGTTAAAAGAGTGGTCTGCTATATTTGGTAACGCTGTTCGAATTATTAGTGACAGAGGATCTGCGTTTATAGCTAAAGATTTCGAACGGAATTCACCACGTTTGGACAACAACGGACGTTCCAAGAGGCAACGGTCAGATTGAACGTGTAAACAGATCTATCATTACGATTATTTCGAAGCTGTCTGCGGATGAACCGGCTAAATGGTTTAAGTATGTGCCAAATGTGCAAAGATCTATTAATTCTCATGTCAATGTGTCAACAAAAAAGATCACCATTTTAACTAATAATGGGTGTTCAATTGAACAATAGGCCAGAGAATCGGATTCTTGAATTGTTACAGGAGGAAGTATGCGATAAATTCGATGAAGAGAGACAGTCGATGAGAGCTGCTGCCAAACGGGAAATTACTAAAGCCCAGGAAGCATACAAGAAACAATATGATTTAAAACGCAAGATTGATAACGTATATAAAGTTGGAGATTCGGTAGCGATTCGGCGTACACAGTACGTTGCGGGTCGCAAGCTTGCGAATAAATATCTTGAACCGTACGAGGTTATAGCAGCTAAACGATGCGGAAGATACGATGTTAAGAAAGCCGCAGCAGATATCGAGGGGCCAATGCTCACAGCTACTAGCTCAGATAATATGAAGTATTGGCGGAACAACCAGGATTCGGACGAGTTGTCATCGGGGTCGGATGACTAAGTTCAGGATGGCCGAATGTAAGATGTGTGCTGGGTTGCTGGTCGCTTTTGGTAGCCCTGGCGATTGAGAGAAGAGATAGAAAGTTGAACTAATTTTTTTTTTTTTTTGTAAACTGATACAGCATTAAAACGCTCTATTTGTTTTTATACAAATAAACCCATTATATTTATATATTTTGGAATTTCACTGTTTGCCTCCATTTTCAGGTTCAAAAGTTTTTTATAAAGCAACACTTTTTGAATTAGCCCGATGTACATTGCGTAGTACATCCCATGCCAGGCATAACGTATCCGTGTCTTTGCGTATGTCTTTTTGGGTTTTGTTCCTTGTTTGTTGTGTGGGACATTTTTGCCAAATTATTTTCCTCACAGAAGCTTTAATGAATTGAGATATTTTCATGATGTATTGTCCAAAAATATGGATATAATTTATTATATTTTATTTTACCTCAACAAAAAGTTTACATTTTTTTCAGATATTTTACGCATTGACCTAATGTGGATTTTGCCGAATCTTACAAAACTATGCCTGAATTGTAATAAAATTGAAGTTATTGAAAATATTGGAATGCTAACTTCACTGAAAGAGTTAAACTTAAGTTTCAATTTTATTGAAAAAATCGAAAATCTTAATACATTAGTAAATCTGGAAATATTATCTTTGTTTAATAATCGCATTGAAACAATTGAGAATTTGGATGCCCTGGTAAATCTTGTGATTTTAAGCTTGGGAAACAATTTAATTAAAACTATTGAAGGTGTAAGTATTAATCCATTAATATGTTTTATTTTACCTTTTGATCGAAGACAATTTGAAGCCTTTTAGCTCTCCATTGCCTTATTAGCAGAAATACATTTATTGCTCCTACACCCAATTATATAACATTATTACTCGAATTTGTTGATTTATTTGGTTATAGTATAGCGAAATTATACCATTTTTTGAAAGACACTGTTCTGGTTCTTGTTCTGGTTTTTGTAAGATTTTAAAAAAGGTGGGAAGGTTGCTTGTAAAGCCATTTCAAGAACCACCAAGTTCTATCATCAGCAGACTTTGCTAAAGAATCCACAGAATTGTAATGGCCTTAACATATCTCGAATGCTAAAAATAGTTGGTACTTCAAACGATATGAAGCGAAAAAAAGAACGGTAAAGCTTACAACTGCAGATTCCACCTTTTTTATGTGCCTACCCTTGGGCACCTGATGATGGATAAGCTTCTGTGTTTAATATATCATAAGAACTTAACTTCATTTTTACTATAACTACACTAAACTGCGTCTACCACTGCTAGAACACGTCTTAATCGTTCGTTTGCTTGCTTAATTTTCAATTCTTACGCATCTACGTAGGTCATATAGGTTTTATACGAGACACAGAGACAGACAGTATAAGACCGGCGCCAGCAAATTTCAGAAAAACTTATAAAATACAAAAAGAAAAGCATTGTAAGATGTGCAGGACTATTAACCACATTATAAAAATAAGTATAAATATAAATGAAATGACAATTAGTTCCTCTGCTCCTGTAAAAGTTCTGCCAATTAAGAAGTGTGCCGGTGAAAGGTAGGCAATCTCACTCTCCTATGTTGTGCACAATGGTCGCGAATTAACGACTGATTCTATTTGCGAGAGCAGTGTGTGCATCTGCTCAAAGGTGAGGATGGTGGTTCCTATTACTCGTCGCAAATGCATTTTAACCGAGCGTTTTGCCGACTCCCACTTACCATTTATGGGGAAATAAAATTCTATTTAATGCCTTGATCTGGAAGGGCTTCCGAAATGACGTTATTGTGCCCGCGTGAAGCTGTACCATTTCATCTATTGCGCGTTTTGCGCAAACAAAGTTGCGACCGTTATTGTTATACATTTGGGAGCATTTCCCACGATGAGCCATAAAACATTTTAATGTCGCCAAGAGTGTGTCTGTGTTGAGATCATTGACTATACCCAGACGAAGAGCTGAGGTAACCATACATACAAACAGGCAGAGGAGCCTTTTTACTTCCTAGAGTTTCGTCCCTTGTGAGCCTCTAGTAGAATAGGCCCAGCACAGTCGCATCCAGTATTCTTAAATGGAAAGGCTTGTCGCACTCGAGCAGTCGGCAAATTGGCCATAAACTGATGTGCCGTGTGATGGCGTAGTCTAAAACATGTGTGATACGCCGAATAAGATTTCGAGCGCCAATGATCCAATATTTCTGCCGAATTATTACAAACATGGCTGAAACACCTGAATGAAGATTGACTTGATGCTTATGTTTCAGCAGCAATTCCACAAGTCGATGGTGTTTCGACAAAACTAATTGATGCTTGGCGTCTGCAGGCAGTTGCGACCTTTCCAAACGTCCATCTTCACGAATAATTGCATGTTGTCAACGAAGGGAGATAGTTTGCTTAAAGTTGATCGGCGCTCCAAAGGCTGCTTCCTCAAGAGCAGCTGTCTATCATCATTGAATCGATTATGTGCCTGTTGTATGCAAAACTTCTTTGCCTTGGTAATTTCATCAAACTTTAGAGGTCCAGAATAATTGGGCTGGCTTGATTTGATTCGATGAACAAAGCGAAATACATATGCGACCACTCGCTGCCGGCTTTAGAATTGAGCAGCAAGTTTGTGGTCTATTCATTGTCTCTGAGTATAGTGTACTGTCGTGCAGCTAAGATGGTCCCTTCCACAATAAATTAAAGTTCATTAACTCACTCGCTAGCATGCCTCTTGATGCACAATCCGCAGTATTTTCCTTAGTGCTGACATGTCTCCAAGCGCTACGTGGTATGGTCTCTAGTATTTCTGCCGTTCGGTTGGCAACAAATGTTTTCAGTTTACAGGGTTGATGCGAAAGCCATGACAAAACGATTGTAGAATCTGTCCATGCGTATATCTTAGCATCCTTCTGGCGCAGACCAGATTTGGTCAAATATGCGTGCCGTGTCAGACAACACTTGTCGCTTAGTACAACTCATATGTTCCGATAATGAAACCTTATATGTTAGGACATCTTCTCCAGGACGCCAATGCAGCCCAAGCCCCTTGGCTGCCATCCTTGAGAAATCAATTTCATTGCCCTCGTTGTTGGCAATCCGTTTACTATTTGATACCCATTTGGTTAGCTCCAGTTGTGCCCGTGACATAAGGAGTACCAGCTCTTCCGTTATGTCGAGCAATTCATGTTCGTTCATGGCTCCTGTCAATACGTTATCGACGTAGAAGTCATACAAAAGTATCCTAGCAGCCCTTGGAAACTCGTGTTCGTGATCAGCTGCCAGTTGTCCCAGCACTCTAACTGCCAGCAACGGTGCACATGCCGTGCCATAGATGACTGTGGTCAATTTGTAATGCTTCAATGGTGCCACAGGGTCTTCTATCCAAAGGATTCGTTGAAAATCTTGATGTTTCGGCGCTACTGAAATCTGCCTAAACATCTTGACGATGTCCGCAGAAAATATGAATCTGTGCATTCGAAAACGCAGACAAACGTTGAACAGGTTGCGTTGTATACATGGGCCAATATGAAGTGCATCGTTAAGAGATTGTCCATCCCGATCTTGAAATGAACCGTCGAACACCAGCCGCAGCTTGGCACCTATGACTGGATGGTGTGGCAAATAGAATGAGAATGAGTATATTTTAACTTCAGTCTGGCATCCTTCATTAGACGACGCTCGACTGCGATATAGCGCTTTCTCGCTCCTTGAAATGTATTCGCAAATTGTGGGTTTGGTTCCTTGATCGGCAAATCGACAATGCATCTTCCATTCGAGTTGCGGGCGTGTGTGCACCGGAAGTGCGTTTCGACCCTTTCATCCTCTTCGTTTACAGTTGTGCGTGGTGGAACTTCCTCTAGTTCCCAGAATCTTTGCAGTAATCCATCTATATTGACCGTAGTCAGCAATGACGTAGATGGTGTTGGCAATCTTGAAGTGTACACCAATAGGGTGTCCTTGACTATCGGATAACTTCTCCCCGGTGAGAACTAACCAGATGTGATCGTTGCCCAGCAAAATGTCGATTGAAGCGTTATATTTCTGAAGTCCGGGTCAGCCATTCGGTATCCATTAAAAACCGACAGTGATGAAGCATCAATATTCTCACGTGCCAATGGTGAGGTGATCTTTCATAAAACGTAAGCATTAATATCGATGGAATGACTCGACACACGAGACATCAGCTGAATAGAGCAGAAACTTCCGGTTATTCCCGCTTTGACGTCTGAGATGCCCGATGTGGCAATTCGAAATGGCGAACGTGCAAGCCCCAAAGTCTGTACGCATCGTTCCGGAATGAGGCGCTATCCAGTGAAATACGGCGCGAATGCAAGGCTCCTTAGGAATTTCGCACGTGTACCAATGCAGTTGGTAGAGTACTTCTTCTTTGCCCGCTGGTGCTTCCTCAGAGGCCTGGCTTGAGTTGCCTTGGTGCTGCTCTGCACTCTTATGTTGTGTAGAATAGCCCTCAGGATGCGGCATAGAATGATGGCGGCAACCACGCAACCTCGTAATTTACATCTACGACGGGCAAATGATGGATGAGTATCGCTGCTTCTCCTATGACACATGACTTAAGGTGATGAAACTTCTGTATATTCGTTGAATTCGATGAATGGTACTCTCAAACAGGTGTAGTATATCCATACCAAAAAATCATTTAACACAAAGAGCTCAACTTGTAACACTTTGTTGCAAGTATAAACAATCAAATGTGTAAGCAATAAAACATAAGTCTCACAGGCGTAACATGAGCTAGGGCCAAGCCAGCGTGTGAACGCTGACCATGCACTTTGATGCAAGTGCCCCACTTAATATGTATGTATGTACTGACACTTCGTCTAGCTGTTGCCTAAGTGCCAGCATAAGAATATCTATGTAACAATAGGTTAAGTCAAAGAATATTGTTAGAATAAAAATCAATCTGAATATTACCACCAAACTGAACAGTTTATTTCTCCCAAACTATCAACCAAGTGGAAACCGGTCATTACATGGCGACCGTGACAATAGGTCAAAAATAGACTTAAGGACAAAGGACAAAGGGAAAAAATTGTTTGTGTATGTATGTGTGTGTGTGAAAAAATAAAAATAAAAAAAATGGGCAATGAGAAATGCCTACACTGAATAACTACTTTCAAAGAGTTATCAGACGAAGCCCGAGCATAAAAAACGATATAATTGAGGTGTTTCGTAGTGAGCAAAGCCATTCCCCTCAAAGCTCGCTAACTCTAGTGCAAATAAGACCCGCATACTTCGATCTAGCTGGAGAATAATTCCCAGTAAGAGGAGGCTCAAGAGTACAGATGTGCTTCCTGATAGAGGTACCCAATGTATGCTGCTACACAAATGCAGCAGGTACATTTCATTTTTATCTGATGAACTAAAAAAAACACACACACACAAATAAATAAATAAATAAATAATAAAACCAAAACCACGGATGAACAACAGTGAAGATATTCCCTTTGCGGAATCTGCTCCTGTCGAGCAAAGGGATGCACCGACGCTAGAAGAAGTGTTAGAGCTGTATCCCAACGTTGGACTCACAATAGCCCACTCACAATAGCTGAGTACCGGGCCCGCAACGCAAAACCAACAAGGCCAGAGAAGACCAAAAGAGGAGGCCAAGTACGTAAACTACTCCAGCAAAAGAGGCTGGAAGTAGACTTTCTGACCACTCTGAAGACGGAGGAAGACCGGCAACGCTACATAGAGCGTATTGACGAATTGAAAGCTGAACTTCGCCAAAGAGCGAAGAAACGCAAGGGGCCGCAGAAATGCGCACGCCTTAACTTGCCTTTAATTAATATTTTTACTATAAGCTAAATAGCAAGTTGAAGCACGAAAGTGCAATTCCGAACTACTAACTATCTGACAGGCTATTACTAACAATGTGGTTGGAGAACTTTTTTATTTTAATTAACAAAAAAAAAAAAAAACAAACACTATAAATGACATGTATACTTGAATTGTGAGCCAACCACAAACTATAATTTTCCCACGTCTCTGGCTCACTGTGAGAAACACAGTTGAGATAATTTTTCTTTCTTTTAAAATTTTTCAAATTACATTTAATAAGAGAATTTTTATGTAACAATCGAATCCAAAAAAAGAATTTTTTTTCTCTATCAAACAAATAGGAAACAGGTCTAAACGAGCAAGAAAAAAAAATATTTTTGCTTTAAAGATGGGTTCTCAAGAATCCCAAATAGACCACCCAACGGCTAATGTCGTTAACAGCGTTAAAATAGTAGATCACAAGGAAAATTTAGAGGAAATAGGGATAGTTTTGTTAGCTATCCTAATATTAGTAGCCTTAAATCTGGCTTTGAAATTATATGCAATGCATAATAAGATAATTAAGAAAAAATATCAGAGTAGAGCAGATGACCTAAATACAGTATAAAAATAGGTCGAGTAGAACTTAAATATTTGAACAAATACGTTTCATTCTTAGACTTCCTCTTTACCAGAGGTGAAACCAATCCAAAATATAAAGAAATCAAATACTGGATTGTCAATAATAGAAAATTTAGATCAGGGATAACTCACTTGTTACAAAGATCCATAGTAGAAGCCTACAACCGCCTAAAGCGAAAAGACAGAATTCTACCCACATGGTGCATAAACTCTTCGAGCAACCCATAGAGACAATCGATCTCTTAGGGAATTAAAAAAAAATAAATAAAAAAAAGAATGTGTTAAATTTTTTAACAAAACATGATTAATTGGGATGACATAATAAGAGAAGCTAGAATACAGGCGCAAGAATTAAATAAATCTTGTAAGTGCATCTCGCAGAACAGAAACATCCCAAAGTACAATAGAAAAACACTCGAAAATAATAACAGAGAGCCTAGAAAATGTTAGAGCGGTATTCAGAGAACACTATAGTAAGCTAACTACGGGACGAAAAACAGCCGCAAATGCATTCTATTAAAAAGATATAATATTGAATATCAACAAACAGTTGATTTGGATATTTCAATATCACTGGAAGACAAAACCCAGTTAACGGCTGAAGAAGAGACGGATCAAGAAGAACCGTCAGTGAGTTAAGAACAAACAAAAATATCTCTTAATAAACCAGCCATTTTGCCAAGAAACACAAAAATGACTCAAACAGTCGCTGATTTTTTAAAGATGGCCTCAAACCTTATCCCACAGTTTGAATTGAATTTGATAAATTCGCTAAAAGTTGACCATAAGGAAACAGCAGTGTGTCTCATAAAAACAATATTAAAAAGTCACACAAGAAATTTGATAACCTCCGAACAGACAATAGAAGAGATTATTAACAGTATTGCATCAAATGTAAAAACAGAATCAGTAGCGTCAATAACGGCTAAAATCAAAAACCTAGCCCAGAGAAACAAAACAGCAAGTCAGTATGCCCAAGAAATTGAAAAGCTTACTGAATCTCTGGAAGGTGTCAAGCACTACCGTCAATACAATAGAAATGGACAAAATAATTACCGAGGTAGAGGTAATTACCAAAATAACGGTTATAGGAATAATAATACCGGTGGATATCGTGGTAACTCACGGTACAACAACCGAGGAAGAAATTATTCCAACCGAAACAGCTCGAACCGCGGTAATTCCAACCGAGGTAGCTCTAACAACGGAAATGGTAATGTACGACTTACTTCAAAGTAATTCGGAAAACCAATAGATCCCTGCACATATTCAGAAAAAACTGTATATGTATACACATTCAATCTTAGCCCAAGTATTTTCATCAAAATTAAAAACGAAAGTACGCACAAGACATATACCTTCTTGTTAGATACAAGTGCAGACGTATCAATAATAAAGGAAAAACATATTCTTTTGAACATACAGATACTTGAAACACAATTGAAATATCAGGAATTGCCGAAGGTTCAATTACTTCCAAAGGTCTAACTCTTATAGAACTAAGACAAAATGAATTCAAAAAGTATACACTTTCAGTCGCTACAGAGGCAATAACAAAGAACTGCATAAACAATCAAGTACGTAACGTACTTAAAAGCAGGTATTTTCCGGGACATGAACGAACTAACAACAAAGTTCATAGACAGTAGTACAGCAGAAACTGTGCAGGCAAAGCTTGTAATGCACTATCGTCAATACAATAGAAATGAACAAAATAATTACCGAGGTAGAGGCAATTACGAAAATAACGGTCATAGGAATAATAATACCGGTGGATATCGTGGTAACTCACGGTACAACAACCGAGGAAGAAATAATTCCAACCGAAACAGCTCGAACCGAGGTAATTCCAACCGAGGTAGCTCTAACAACGGAAATGGTAATGTACGACTTACTCAAAGCAATTCGGAAAACCAATAGATCCCTGCAGATATTCAGAAAAAACTGTAAATGTATACACATTCAATCTTAGCCTAAGTATTTTCATCAAAATTAAAAACGAAAATACACACAACACATATACCTTCTTGTTAGATACTGGTGCAGACGTATCAATAATAAAAGAAGAAACAGATTCTTTTGAACATACAGATACTTCAAACACAATTGAAATATCAGGAATTGGCGAAGGTTCAATTACTTCCAAAGGTCTAACCCTTATAGAACTAAGACAAAATGAATTCATAATTCCACACAACTTCCATATAGTAGACGAAAGTTTTCCAATTCAATTTGATGGAATTTTAGGAGTAGATTTCTTCAAAACATTCAATTGCCAATTAGACTTCAGTGAACCAAACGATTCACTAATATTAAGACCAAATAATTTAAAGTTTGCAATAAATATCCCCATATTACGCACTTGTGACAGCAATACCACAATCCTCCCAGCGAGATCTGAAGTAATCCGACAAATAAATATTCCAAATGAAAACTCAGATATCGTCATCTTAAAAAAAGAGGTCGAAAATGGAATATTTATTGGAAATTCGATCTCTAGCCCGAACAAAACATTTGTCCGAATTTTAAACACAACAAAAAGAGTAAAAATTTTAAATTTAAAAAAGCATAAAATATGAATCATTAAAGAATTACGAAATTGTACAGACAACTGATGACCAAAGAAGTCAATCAGTAATACAAAAACTAAAGCCAAACTTCCCACCAATGTTCAAAAACGTACTTGAAAAGCTCTGCACCGAGTATACAGATGTATTTGGTTTAGAAAACGAACCAATTACTACGAACAACTTTTATAAACAAGAACTCAGATTGAATGACAACCAGCCAGTATACACAAAAAATTACAGAATACCACATATGCATAAAGAAGAAATAACTAGACAAGTCGATAAACTCATTAAAGATAAAATAGTCGAACCATCAGTGTCCGAGTATAATAGTCCGTTACTACTGGTACCGAAAAAGGGTTTACCAGGATCAGAAAAGAAACGATGGCGATTAGTAATAGACTATCTTCAAAAAAACAAATAACTGGTGTCCGATAAATTCCAATTACCAAGAATAGACGATATTCTTGATCAACTAGGCAGAGCCAAATATTTTTCATGTCTAGATTTAATGTCCGGTTTTCACCAAATAGAACTAAAGGATAAATCGCGAAGCATTACGTCATTTTCCACTAGCAATGGATCTTATCAGTTTACTAGACTACAGTATGGTCTGAAAATTGCACCAAATTCCTTTCAAAGAATGATGACAATTGCTTTCTTTGGATTAAATCCGTCACAAGCATTCCTTTACATGGATGGCTAATTAGTCATCGGCTATTTCGAGAAACACATGCTCAAAAACCTAAAGGATATTTTTGATATATGCAGAAAACACAACCTAAAACTGCATCCAGAGAAATGTTCATTCTTCATGCACGAAGTGACATTCTTGGGTCACAAGTGTACCGACAAAGGAATATTGCCAGATGACACAAAATATGACGTCATTGAAAAATACCCAGTACCAACAGATGCTGATAGTGCTAGAAGATTCGTAGCCTTTTGCAACTATTACAGACGTTTTATTAAAAACTTCGCAGAACATGCACGTCCGATAACACAACTGTGTAAGAAAAACGTAGAATTTGTTTGGTCTGAAGAATGCCAAAAAGGATTTGAATATCTGAAAAAAGCCTTAATAGAACCCACACTGCTACAGTATCCAGATTTTAGCAAAGAATTTTGCATAATAACAGATGCTAGCAAATATGCATGTGGAGCAGCACTAACTCAAACTTATGACGATAAGCAGTTGCCAGTAGCATACGCATCCCGTTCGTTCACTAAAGGTGAAAGTAATAAAAGTTCTTCTGAGCAAGAACTAGCTGCGATACACTGGGCCATTACACACTTTCGCCAATATATATATATGGCAAACATTTCAGAGTCAAAACAGACCACAGACCTCTAACGTATTTATTCTCTATGATAAATCCGAGGATCTAAAAAACACAAAAGCAAATGTCCTGAAAGTCACTACCAGGCAGCAAAGTAGACAAAATAATCTCTGGCCAGATGATAAAAATGAAAATACAATTAGGCACGTACCTAATGATGTTTCTAAGCCCAAAATATATGAAATACTCTGCAATGATGAAGTACGAAAAGTAGTGACCTTGCTTATAACACACGATTTATGTTTCCTCAAACATGGAAAGAAAGTTATAGCAAGAATTGAGATTGGAGATCTGTACACCAATGGAAATCTAGACTTAGGTCAATTTTTTCAAAGGCTTGAAAAACAAGCCGGTGTACTCGTAATCAAACAACTCAAGTTGGCACCGAATGAAAAGATCTTTGAAACATTTTCAATAGAGTCTTTTAAAGAAGTGGGCAATAAAATATTGAAAACATTAAGAGTAGCGCTAGTCCAACCGGTGACCATTATAGAAAAAGATAAAGATAAAGAAGCAATATTGTCTACATACCATGATGATCCAATACAGGGTGGCCATACGGGCATTACAAAAACTTTGGCCAAAGTAAAAAGATATTATTATTGGAAAAACATGACACATCATGTAAAAGACTACATTAATAAATGTAAAAAATGCCTAAAGTCAAAAACGACAAAGCACATAAAAACACCCTTAGTTATTACAGAAACCCTCATACATGCTTTTGATAGGGTAATAGTGGACTCCATTGGTCCATTACCAAAATCCAAAAATGGTAACGAATATGCAGTCACTCTAATATGTGACTTGACGAAATACTTAGTAGCAATACCAGTTCCAAATACCATGATGATCCGATACAGGGTGGCCATACAGGCATTACAAAAACTTTGGCCAAAGTAAAAGATATTATTATTGGAAAAACATGACACATCATGTAAGGAATATGCAGTCACTCTAATATGTGACTTGACGAAATACTTAGTAGCAATACCAGTTCCCAATAAAAGCGCTATTCTGAAGTACGGTCCAATGAAGACGTTCATTACGGACATGGGAACAGAATACAAAAATTCAATAATAAATGACTTGTGCAAATATTTAAAAATAGACAACATTACGTCTACTGCACACCACCACCAGACCTTGGGTACCGTTGAAAGAAGTCATAGGATCATATATATCAGTAGATAAAACTGACATATGGTTAGCATGAACTAGCATACAGCAGAGCTAGAATAATGTTAGAGAAACGTAAGGAAAACCAGAAAAATTGTTATGACAATAAGTCAGCAGATTTAATGAAGTAAGTAAGTCGTCTCGCCGACTTGGGTATACCACACACCAGTAAAACAAATATTTCAAATTTGTAATAACTAATGCATTTGCCTATTTTAAGAAATTCTGTTCACATGCTTTTTTACAAGCATATTTCAGTATATCGCGCACTTATGCATATAAGCACCCTAGCGCCCCCACCCGCCATCGGCCATCGCCGGCCTTATGCAAAAACGTTTAGATGCATAACTCAGCTATTTTTTGTCCGATTTTGATCAAATTTGGTATTTTGCTGGGTATTAGTATCAAATTTAAGTGTGCTAAATTTGATTGCACAAGGTAAAAAATTACAGGAGATAATCGAGCTTTTTTTCGGGGGGCGGAAGGGGGGCGTGGCAAAAAACTTTATACATACAAAATGTGCGCATTTACTATGCAAATATACATACTGTAGTAGGCTACATATAAATCCCCTGGTCTACTTACATATATAATATAATACTTATTTGGTTAACTTTATAATAACGCTAATCCAATACATATATAAAATAACCCTATTATATAAGCGATAACCTGTATTATATAGCGATTAAGTTATATCGATATCAACGCTGTGATATCGATAACTTTTGAAAGAAACAACGCTGATACCTTCTTCCTATTCTAAAGCTTGCAGCGTCTAGACGTGTTTGTATAAATCGTAAAATAATTAAGCCATCCGTTATAATTGGAGAATAAAACTAATAAGACAACAAACTATTATACCTCTTACAATCTCAGAAGTGGTTCTTACTCGCCATGAACGAAATTAACTTTAATTTGTGTTCTGTAGTGCTTTTAAAGCAGTGGCTACAGAGTCTCGGTCAGCCAACAACGGACACTAAAGCCGAAATTATTGCCCGTCTGCTTGAAATTCCGCTCAACCAGAACAAATTGAAGCATCAAACGATGAGTCTGCAACATTGGTACAGTTACATGAAGAACTCAATGCAACCAGAATCATGATACAGAAGTTGTGTCTCGAGGTTTCAGATCGAGCACAGGGCAATCTCACAATCGATTGCCTTGACAGCATTAATGACGTCAACATCCATAGTGGCAACGATGGAAAAGACGACAGCTGCAGTGGCAACGCTGGAAATATTAACGACCACACTGGCACCGCCAAAGATAGTAGTGTTGAACAGCGACCCAACCAAATGATAAACAAGTTATTGGAGTCACCAGCAGCAGCTCTGTCGCTAGCAAAGGAAGTCGCTATGGAGTACAATGGTGACACTTGTGTTCGCACTTGGATTTCTCAGATGCAAAATATTTCGCAAATATATAACTTGGACGTTGTATGCATGCGGATGCTTTTTATCGCTAAGCTAAAGGGTAAAGCACAACAGTGGCTGCACAATAGTGCGACACGTATTCTCGAACCGGTCGATCAGCTGTTTGACCAACTTTACTTGGCATTTGGAAATAAAATGTCGAAAGCTGAGGCTAGAAGCAAATTTCAGGATCGCAAGTGGCTAGCCAGCGAGAATTTTGGTTCTTGGTACCGTTTTCATCGGTGCGTCTACCAGAGCTAAGGAAACATCCTATTCCAACACAATCGGGCAGAGAGTCTTATAACAGCGTCAATAAGGATGTGCGTTGCGCGAATTGCAATTCCAAGGGTCATCTAGCGATTGATTGCCATAAACCAAAAAAGGGAGCGAGGATCTTGCTACGCTTGTGGTGTTCTTGGCCATTTTGTTGCCCAATGTCCGGAGAGGAAGAGTGCGAAGAGTAACCAATATGTAAGAATATTCAATATATATTTTTGTCAAAGATCTATATCTCCATTGATTGCAGCGTGCCTCCTAGACTCTGGAAGTTCCATTTCTTTTGTTAAAAAACGTTATGTATCAAGTCACCTAACACTTGAGCCAGTATTGAAAGAATATTTTGGTTTGAATCAAAGCCGATTAAACATATTTGGAAAAACTTTATGTTATGTATTGAAAGGATCAATAAAATGTTATTTTTATTTAAATGTAGTACAAAATGAGTCTATGAGTCACGATGTAGTTCTTGGAAGAGACTTTTTAACAGCATATAATTTAAAATTTGATCTAAGCGCACTGAAGTTGGTTACAGAAAACAAAGTGGAGACTGAAAACAGAGAAACTACAAATCATTCTAATTTAAACTATAATAAACAGGTAGATGAAACAGCTAGTAAACAATTGGAAGTAACAGTAAATAAACAGGTAGATGAAACAGCTAGTAAACAATTGGAATTAACAGTAAATAATCGGTTAGACGAAACAGTTAGTACAAAATTAGAAGAAATAGTTAGTAGACAGTTGGATGAAAAATTTAGAATACAGCCAGATATAATATTAACAAAACAGACACAATTAAACAAAAATTCGAGTGAGGAAGAATTAGAAAAAGTCGTCAATGAATTATCAAATATTAATTACACTGAAGACACAATTGATGATTACAATTGGGACGAAAAACTGAATTATGATACCAAATGTAAATTAAGACAAATAATTAAAATTTATTCCTTAAATGCGACAATCCCAGAAGAGCCAATGACTAGATGTGAAATCAAATTAAATCTAGAAAAAAACGAAACCCTTTAGTTGTTCTCCCAGACGCCTTTCATATACAGAAAAAGATAAATTGCAAATATTATTAGATGATTATATAAAAAAAGGAATTATACAGCCGAGTGAGTCGGAGTACGCGTGACCAATCGTTTTAGTAAAAAAGAAAACAGGAGATATTCGTTTGTGTATTGATTTTAGAAAGCTAAATAGTTTTAATTAAAGACAATTATCCATTACCACTTATAGATGACATACTTGACAAATTAGTAAATAAAACGGTGTTCACAAAATTAGATCTTAAAAATGGATACTTTTATGTGTATGTAAACAAGGAATCTATTAAGTACACCTCGTTTGTAACTCCGTTAGGGCAATACGAATTTTTAAGAATGCCCATGGGATTAAAAAATTCGCCAGCTGTGTTTCAACGCTTTATAAATAAAATATTTTGTGATATGATTAAAGACAACAAATTAGTTGTGTATATGGACGATATCATGGTCGCCAGCAAGGATATAAATGAACACTTAGAAACTCTAAAGGAAGTTTTTATAAGACTAGCTGAGAATAAATTAGAGCTACGTTTGGACAAATGTGAATTTATGAAGTCTAGTATCAAATATTTAGGTTATCAAATATCAAGTGAAGGTATAAGAACAGATGATAAAGGTATAGAAGCGATCAAAAATTTTCCAACACCTGAAAAACCACAAGCGGTTCAAAGTTTTCTTGGATTATGTTCGTATTTTCGTAGATTTATTAAAGATTTTTCTATTTTGGCTAAACGAATTTTTTGTTTCAAGAAAAAGAATTAAATTGTTTTTTGATGCTCAAAGAAAAACTTATAAATGCACCGGTGTTAGCAATTTACGATCCCAAGGATGAGGTTGAATTGCATTGCGATGCCACTGCAGATTCGGAGCAGTATTTCTTCAGAAAAAGGTAGACAAATTGTTGCATCCTATATCCTATTTTTCAAAACGAACAACCGGAGCAGAAGAAAAGTATCATAGCTTTGAGCTAGAAACTCTTGCAATCATTTATGCTTTACGCAGATTTCGTATTTACCTTCAAGGTAAACGCTTTAAAATTATGACAGATTGTAATTCTTTAACAATGACATTAAACAAAGTTGAATTGCTAGATGGGCGTTAGAGCTTCAAAACTATGATTATGAATTGATTTATAGGCCCGGAGTCAAAATGCAGCATATAGATGCTTTGAGCAGATGTACAAATGTTATGGTAGTTCAAACAACAAGTTTTGAAGATAACCTAATAATTTGTCAATCAAAGGATCCCAAAATTCAAAACCTAAAGAAATTATTAGAAAATGCTGAACACAAATTGTATGAAATGAGAAATGGAGTGATTTATAGAAAGACAAATGATGGTAGACTGCTCTTTTATGTTCCAGAAAATATGGAAGATCAGGTGTTGTAAAAGTATCACAATAAAATAGGACATATAGGGAGAGACAAAACGATTGATTTAATTAATAAAAGTTATTGGTTCGCAAACCTCAAAGACAAATGTATTAGTCATATTGAGAACTGTCTTAAATGTATTGCCTATTCTCCACGATCTGGAAAAGAACAAGGTTTCTTGCATTGTATACCTAAAGGCGATAGACCATTCGAATTAATTCACATTGATCATTATGGGCCAGTAGAGCAAAAAAAGCATATATTCGTAATTGTAGATGGGTTTACGAAGTTTGTTCGATTATATACGACGAAAACAACCAGTACTAAAGAAGTTTTGTCAAGTCTTAGAGATTATTTTAGAACATATAGTAAACCAAAGTGTATTATTTCTGATAGAGATAGTTGTTTTACGTCAAGTGAGTTCGAGGAATTCATAGAAAACTATACCATTAAACATATTAAAATCGCGACCGGATCTCCACAAGCAAACGGTCAGGTAGAAAGAATTAACAGAAGTCTAGGCCCGATGATTGCAAAATTAGTTGAACCTGAGGAAGGATTGCATTGGGATTTAGTGGTAGAACAGGTAGAGTTTGCAATGAACAATACACAGCATCGAAGTGTAAAACAATTACCATTAAAACAATTAAGTGTTATGTTGTTTGGAACGTCACAAAGGGGGCGAATGGTATATGAATTAAAAGAGGAACTTGAATCGATAAATCATGACACCAAGCAGAAGAGTTTAACAGAAATTAGGAATGAGGCAATTAAGGCTCAAAATAACGCTCAGTCCTATAACAAAACTTATTATGATAAAAGCAGACGAGAGCCAAAAGAGTTTAAGCAAGGAGACTATGTTATGGTAAAAAATTTTGATAGCAAAGTTGGTACATCAAGGAAACTAATTCCAAAGAATATAGGACCTTACAGAATAGAAAAAGTGTTAAAAAATGATAGATTTTTACTTAAAGATGTGGAAGGTTTTCAAGTGTCTCGTAACCCATATCAGGGCGTTTGGAGCATTCAAAATATAAGACACTGGATCAAAAATTGAAATCAAATGTAAAGTGTGAGAAATATATAAAAATATTAAATTTGTTACTATGTTACTTAATAAGAAGAAAATATACATATGTATTAATGAGTAGAAATAAGTTAAAATCACGTGATCAGGAGATCCAAATGTCAGAATGGCCGAGTTGTAGTAGGCTACATATAAATCCCCTGGTCTACGTACATATATAATATAATACTTATTTGGTTAACTTTATAATAACGCTAATCCAATACATATATAAAATAACCCCCATTATATAAGCGATAACCTGTATTATATAGCGATTAAGTTATATCGATATCAACGCTGTGATATCGATGACTTTTGAAAGAAACAACGCTGATACCTTCTTCCTATTCTAAAGCTTGCAGCATGTAATTTCTATTATATATCTCCCTGTAGATGAAAGAATAGAACAATAAAGCGGCCTCAGTCTTCTGACTGGGGCCAGGCGGATCAAACGCCTTATCTAAAAAAAAAAGCTTGCAGCGACTAGACGTGTTTGTATAAATCGTAAAATAATTAAGCCATCCGTTATAATTAGAGAATAAAACTAAGAAGACAACAAACTATTATACCTCTTACAATACCAAATTTGGTGTCTCTAGCTGCAATAGTTTTTGAGATAAACTTTTTTTGAATTGCGTGGGCGGAAGGGGGTGTGGCAAAATCTTTATACATACAAAATGTGCGCATTTACTGTGCAAATATACATACCAAATTTGGTGTCTCTTGCTGCAATAGTTTTTGAGATAAACGTTTTTTTTGAATTGCGGGGGGCGGAAAGCGGCGTGGCAAAAATTTGAAACAAACTTGATCACTCTACACACTACACGAGCCTACATTCCAAATTTGGTGGCTCTATCTATATAGTCTCCGAGAACTAGGCGTTCATACGGACGGACAGATGGACATGGCTAAATCGACTCGGCTATTGATACTGATCAAGAATATATATACTTTATGGCGTTTGGAAAAGCTTCCTTCTCCCTGTTACATACATTTTGGCGACTTTAATATACCATTTCACCCTATGGGTGTATGGTATAAAAAGCGATAAATATATCGAATTGAAAAAAAAGAATCAATTGATTGTCACACATATATACATCCATTATATAAATTGTTCAGTAATAAGGCTGCAAAATTGTTAGAGAAGCAGGTAGAGTTGCATACCAGGTTAAGGCAGTTGGAAGCACTGGATCCCAGAAACATTACTAGCTAGGGGATTGAGGAAGTAAAAGTGATTAATAGCCGATGGATGCCAAACCATGAAAAATTGCTCCAGCAGGGTATTTTCGATCATCAGTACTACAGAGATAAAGTACATGAAGAGGTTTTAACGATAGTTGCCAAAATAATAGCTACAGGAGAGTCAGAAAAACCTGGCACTAGTAAGTCAGTGCAAACAGAAATGTTTGATGATAGCAAAGGAGAGTCGCGTGGGAATGCGATCTCCAGTCATGAAAACGGTAGTGGAAACCAGGAAATTTCTGGACTTATTTTAGTTAGGCGTTGTTCACCCTTTTTCGAAAATTGATTGTGGCCAGATTATGATTACAAAGTGGCCAAGGCGGATTACCATTTGGTCACGTTCGTATTACTTAAAAAATGCCCTGGTGTCTATAGTTAGAATAGTTTTTGAGATGAATGTTTTTTCATATTGCGGGGCTGGAATGAGGGGTGGGAAAATTTGAAATAAACTTGATCATTTTACATACTACGCGAACCTACATACCAAAGTTGGTGGCTCTATATCTTATAGTCTCCGAGACCGACACCGAGGCGCTCATACGGACGGACATACGGACGGACCTACGGACATGGCTAGATCGACTCGGCTTTTGATACAGATCAAGAATATGTAATTTTTATGGGGTCGGAAAAGCTGTCTCTGCCTGTTACATACATTTTGACGATTTTAATATACCATTTCATCACCCTATGTTTGAGGTTGTGTTTACTGCATATATCTAAAATATACTTTAGCTTTTTCAGCATGTGTTTCTCAGAACAACTGATGAATATTAAGTCATTCATGTAAAGCAATGCTTGTGGTGGGTTTAATCCAGAGAAAGCAATGGTTATCTTTGAGTGGAATGCTATTTTAGGCCATACGGCGGTAGTATGTATAGTATGTAGTATTCATGGGGGGGACAGACAAAAGTTTTTCTTCTAAAAAGAAGGAGGAGGTGGAGAGAAAAGAAGCTGTTTTTTTCTATCTGACGTCCCCCACCACATCTCTTTACTACCTATAATTATACCATATAAAAAAAAGGGTGTATTAATTTTGGTCAGAAGTGTACAACGCATAGAAAGAAGCATTTTCGACCACAAAACTATTTTATCTTTAATGAGTTTATCGACTTGTCTTATTGTTTCTTCCTTATGAGTGTCTGTTGTTTCTTCCTTATGAGTGTCTGTTGTTGTGTTTTGTTTTTCTTATTTAAAACAAACGCCCAATTGAATTTTTTTCCCCCATCACCTCTCTTTACTACTTATCATTACACCCTTACAAAAAGGGTATATTAATTTTGGTCAGAAGTGTGCAACGAATCGAAGGAAGCATTTCCGACCTGTTTTGATTTTTTTATAATATAAAATATTTATTTGTACACACTCGATTCATCTTTGTTATACAAGGTGGCGCAAAAAAAGTCATCCGATGTTGTTTAGCTCTCATTTTTTTCAAAAAGAAAAACTTCGATTCTCTTTGATTATGTTTGATTATGTTGATTTATACCATTAGAATCAATTGTGTTAAGTCGAGAAGAAGATATCGGGCAAATAGGCGCCATCACAATGGCAGTGCAGAAAGTTTTGCAGCGAGCAACTACTAGTGAAGCTGCAGCAGCGAGTTCAAAGGCCATCAGACATACTAATGATCAAATCACATCGTCCTCAACAACTACATAAAGGATATGGACAACAATCTGGTGAGCCTGAAGAAACGTATCACGGTTCAGATTAATGGTCAATCTTGTACTTTTGAAGTGGATTCTTGATCCGACGTAACTATGATCATGCTGCGCACTTATGATCGTATTTGGCCAACAACCAAGCCAAAAGTTTACAACTACGACCAACACAACCCAATACAGATACCAAGAGTTTTTGATGTATCAATTCATTATCAATTTTACGATTGATAATCTACCAGCCATCGTCACTAAAAGCGGTTTTAGCCACCTTCTGCCTTGCAACTGATTTGACCCACTGGGCATCAGTATCAAGGGCATTTATTCAGTGGGCAGTGACGTACAAATCGCCACCAGTGCGATTAACTCCAGGTCGAATTCCACATGCTCTCAAGGGATTAGCCGAGTAAGAGCTGGATTGCCTATGCAAACAAGGGGTTCTTAAACCTGTTTAGTATTCAGATTAGGCTACTCCGATTGTGCTAGTAAGCCTATCAGTAGATATTAGTCGACCAAAACTCGTCTTTGCTGCAAACAATCACTACACATAGGGATGCATTACTCGTTTGTAATTCGGCATATAATCTGCACCAGGCATTTTTCAAAGCTGTATTGAGAATGGTGTGCCGAATATTTTTGGAGTCTTAACATATTTTGATGACATTGTGGTAATGAGTAAAACTTAAACCGAATTGGCAACTAGATTACAGGAATTAAACTAAGCAATCAAAGACGTACCATCACCTATCACCTTTCTTAGGACTACTAAATTTTTATCACGCATTCTTGCTACATAAAAAAACAGTGCCATCGCCTTTTGGATACAAATGCACCTTACGGGGGTTGAAAATTGTTTATATTTCATGCTCAGCGTTGACTATTATTAATGGCCGCCAAATGCGACGTTTTGTTCTTTGATTTTATATATTATTAACATAATCATTAGTAAGATAACTATTGTTAAAGAAGCATGACCAGTTACATGAAGGACGTTCAACGTAGTCAATCTGATGTTACTTTACCGATTGTAACTGACTTCCTATTCTTACCAATTCTGCTTTGCTCCACTATTTTTAAATACCGCTGATTGCTGAAATGTGAGTGGCTATTCTGGTTACCTTTAAATGTTATCCTTTTATAATTATTTTGCCATATCTGCCATTTTGGTAGTATAGTTTCGGACAATTTGTTACCGGAATCTATTTTGATATTATATTTTATGTAACCATTATCTAATTGACCCAATGATTCAGTAACTATTGCCTTCTGAATATTCTCATTTTGTACTGGCTCTGGCTCATTTCAATGTTATCCTTTTATAATTATTTGGCCATATCTGCCTTTTTGCTACTATAGTTTCGGACAATTTGTTACCGGAATCTATTTTGATATTATTTGTTATGTAACCATTATCTAATTGACCCAATGGTTCAGTAACTATTGCCTTCTGAATATTCTCATTTTGTACTGGCTCTGGGATATATAGTTTTTGTTCCCCAATTTTCACTTTACCTCCAATGCCTTAAATTTATTTCTTGAGTTTTGTTGATGTATTTCTTTGGAATTGTGTTATTATACCCTTGCAGAGGGTATTATAAAATTGGTCAGATGTTTGTAACGCACAGAAGGAGACGTTTCCGACCCCATAAAGTATATATATTCTTGATCAGCATGAGAAGCTAAGTCGATATAGCCATGTCCGTCTGTCCGTCTGTCCGTCTGTCTGTGTCTTAAGAGCTATTGGGATGAAATTTTTTTTGTGGGCTTTTTATTACCCAGGTGAGATAAAGTATGAAAATCGTAAGGATCGGACCACTATATCATATAGCTCTAGAACAAACATTTTTGCAAAAATTGGAGTATCCTCATGAAATTTACCAATATGATAGTATTTGACATAAATTGACAGATCCCAAAATTTGAATCTGATCGGATAAATAGAACAGAAGTTACAGTCAACACAAATCGGTTCAAATGATGACCTAGTAGACAGCAAGCAGCGCTGCCGGCAGCAAACAGCGCTGCTTGCAGCAAACAGCGCTGCTTGCTGCTCAAACAGAGCACATGCATACACACACACAGACGCAGCGCTACAAGAACTGTATGTGTATGCGTGCTGTGCTTTGCTTAGGGAATGAAAGAAAATTGATTATAAAAAGAGAAATAATTTGAATGTTTTGTTTGTGTATTGATGAATTCAGTTGCAGGGAAAGAAAATTCAAAATGTAAAAAAATAAAAAAGAATCTTATGCAAAGCTGCACTTTTTTGGCTGTTTCATACCTTTGTGCCCGGCGATTTCGCAAATCGGACATTTATATTCGATTTCCGCATAATTAAAAACAGTTTGTAGGGTTTTTTTCTCTCCTTTGCTCATGGCACTTAGCGAGCAATATCTTTGCTCCAAGTTTTCCCTGACATCAGATAGCATTTGAATTTGCCTTGTTTTTCTAAAATGACTCTCATACAATTGTAGAGCCTTCTCTGTCAAAGTTCGTTAGTAGGAGTTGTGCGAATATGACGTTAACTTCGTCGGACAAATTTGCTTTTATTTTAATTAAGTAAACTGACTCATTAACTATGTCAATTACTCCTTTAACACTTTTTGCGGATTCATTGTTGATCATCGGTAAATCAACGATCCGACTTAATTGTTCGGAAAAAAATATTCCGCAAATAGTTCTACAAACAGGTCCCATTCTCTAGGTTCTCCAGAAAATGTGGGTATCTGTATTTTCGGCAACTTTCGTTTTTGCTTCACGACGTGTAAAGGTCAGGATGGCCGTGTCGGGTAGTGATGATTAAGTGAGACGTTTATTGAAATTATGAATGGTTTGACATTTTGGTCAGAAGAAATGTAAAATAAATATGTTAAAAAAGAAAATTATTATTTAAGTTTTGTAATTTGCATAGAACTGATTATGTTTATAGTAAGAATAAATGTAAAAAGTTTGTATGAAATGTTTGTATGAAAGAAGCTGAATATTTTATCGAGGTTATCCGTCTAGGAGAGACGATGGTTATCCGTCTAGGAGAGATGATGGTTATCCGTCTAAGAGAGACGATCGAATTCCGTAAGGTAGACGATGAATTAAGTTTGGAAAGTTTGAAATTAAATATTAACATTACACGAGGACGTGTAAATGTCAGGATAGCCGTGTCGATTAAGTGACTAATAAGTCAAAGCCTACTAGTTAGTTTACAGGCAATTGTAGCCCTGGAATTACCTTTGCAGCGGCTACAGACTGACTGCTGAAAATGTTGACAAGCATCTTTGCTTTAGCAACATGTTTAGAAACAAATCTGTCTTCAGGTCAGGTCCTATATAAAAGGGGGAAGATCGGGCTCAGTTCACAAAACCCCTGGGAACTAACTCTACAGTAAAAAGTACAAGTGAAATTAAAAAGTCTAAAGTGAACATTATAAATAAAAACATGAGTGAAGTAAACAAAATCCTTGGCGCCCTGACATACTTTTAATTAGGTGAAGTAGTAGTTGAATCCATAAAAAAATTTTATATATTAAATTTTTTTTTTTTTTCAGATTGTTAGTGCCTCTGTAGCGATTGAATGTGTATACTTGTTGGCTACTTCGACGGGTGTACCGTCGTGTATAAAGGCTCCTTCCAGAGATTCAGTAAGCTTTTCGACCTTTTGAGCGTACTGGCTTGCTGTTTTGTTCCCTGGGGTAGGTTTTTTAGTTCTGCTGCTATTCACGCTACTGATTCTGTTTTTACATTAGTGGCAATGCGATTAATTATTCTATTGTCTGTTCAGAGGTTATCAAATTTCTAGGGTAGCCTTTAAGTTTTGTCTTTATTACGCACACTGCTGTTTCTTCATGGTTGCCTTTTGGAGTATTTAACAAACTTAATGCATATATGAACCTCTGAAGATTTTCTGCTCTGCCATCAAACTCTGGAATTAGGTTTAAGGCCATCTTCAAAAAATCTGTGGCTGTTTGAGTCATTTTTGTGTTTTCTGTTGAAGTGGCTGGGTTAATAAAAGTTTTTTTTTTTTGATCTGAACTCACAGATGGTTCTTCTTGATCTATTACTTTTTCAGCTGTTAGCTGGGTTTTGTCTACCAGTGATATTGAAATTTGTTTTCCAGGTACCATCGGTGGTAGTGGCATTCCAGGGATCCAATTGAAGCCATGTTGTCTTTTTAAGTGCTGACGTGACTGCTTGACTTTCGGTTTCATCCACAGATTCATTTGTATTGTATTTTATTTCAGTAGACGAGTGGCTCTCGTAATTTCGATTCGTCTTATTTGTGGTTGTATCACTTTTCAAATATATCTTCGAGAACTTTCAAAAGCAGGATCAGGATTTCATTTTTATATTTTAGTTAGGAGCTTGGTTGCGTCCTTTTATATTATTTATTTATTATTGTTGTAGATCCTAAGGACCATGTGACGGTCGCCATGTAATGACCGGGTTCCACTTGGTTTAGAGTTTTGGGAAATCAACACGTCACTTCCGTTTGGTGGTAATATTCTTTTGCTTAACCTATTGTTACATAGATATTCTTATGCTGCGTTCACACGCTGGCTTGGCCCTAGCTCATGATACGCCTGTGTATTGTTTCTTAAAGTGAATATATGTATGTCCACATAAAAATGTACATACATATATAAACAAGTTTAGCTGTGTATTTATGTGAATATATTTATGTGCATACGTCAATGTATACACTGTACCGTGGCTGCACATTCTTCTAGTTCTTCAATCCTGTTCGTGGAGGGGCGGACGGATCCAAAATATGGTACAAGTGGTTGGCGGGTGCCAATTTCTTCGGGTGGTGAGTGAGTGGTGAATTAATAACGCGCGATAACTTCGGTTAAAACAATTTATACTTTATTAATTATTATTCATAGGTTGCCCGACACACACGATATATGTTTCGGGTTAAAATATATGTACAATTCGAAAAGAAGCAAAAATTCAATGGAAAATAGAACGGGTGTTCGGGTTGAAATTTCGTACGTAAGTGCAATGGCGGCGCCCATCAGAAAAACTAGTCACCCCCTCCTGGTGTGACCGTAGACGCCGAGGATCAAAAAACCCTCCCTCACTCCTCACTGCTCTTCGCCGCTCATTGCTGTTCACCCGGTGGCGTGAACATACCGCCCCCCTTGCAACACGTTGCAATTGCCACCTTGGACATATGTAGGATGGGGGACGGCAGCGTCCTGGAGCGCCTAGATGCCGCAGGAGCCGGAGATGACCCAACCGAACACGGTGCTCTGGGCTGCGGGAGTACCGCTATGACCGGGCACACAGCCTGGTTGGATGACCTCAGGATAGAGGTCTGCCCCGAGCACTGCGGATACCGACGCCGGCCGATGGAAGTTGGGGTCGGCCAGGATCAGGGTGGCAAATTTTTCCCGGACCGGTGCCGACACTTCCCGGATGGGAGTGCGGATGTGCAGGTCCTCTTCGACCCGGAAGATAACATTCCGCCGGAAGGTTAGTCGGTCCTCGACTCGAGGACGGCCGTGCAGGCTTGGTCGACCCCGACTTTGGTCACCGTCAACCCCAGGGACTGGGCAAATGATGAATTGATTCGGCTCCCAGCCGCGCATGCGTCGAGGAGAACGCAAGTCTCGAAAGATTTCGAGCCATTGCCCAACCTAAAGACCGCTGTTGGCATGATGGTCGTCGTCCTGGCTTGGAGCAGAGAGGAGAGGGAGATCTCTGGTGCGCCTTCCGGAGAAGCGGAGCGGTCGGACGAGGGCCGGGAACGGGATGGTGATGCTGGTGCAGCACGTCTGGAGGAGGGTGACTGGCTGCGACGCTGGGCTCCAGAGCGTTGTCTCGGCGGTTGGTCGGCCATATGGGGCAACGTATGGTGCCTTTGCCCACATCGTCGGCAGCCGTGGCGAGTCCGACACGCGTCGGCGGAGTGCTCGTGCGTCAAGCAATTGGGGCAATACTTATTGATAAGTACCGCCCGGAGCCGCTTCTCCCCTCTGAGGTTCAGGAACCGCTGAGACTGCCGGAGTGCATGAACCCCCCGGCAGACCCGGCACCGGTACACGTTCGTCCCGTGTGGAGCCGGTTGCTGCGGCGGTGCGGCAGACGCTTGGGGGCCATGTTGCGGTGGAAGTGCGAATGGACTGGGCTGTAACGAAAAAGATTACGTATGGGGGAGTTGATTAGTCGCTGCACGGGAACGGACAACATGCACGGAGACGAGGACATGCGAACGGAACATAGAGGGATTGGACATCACGATAGGTCTTTAGGCTCAGGACTCCTGTTGTCTGGCAACAGGATGAGCTTCGCTACGGGTCTTCGAATAGACCCACGCGCTGTCGTGACATCAGCCACTCGGACGAGGCCGTCTGCCCCGGGCAGAGTGCGCTCAATTCGCCCTAAGCGCCACTCATTGGAGGGGAGATTGTCTTCGGAGACGATCACGAGGTCCCCGGTTTGGAGGCTACGAGCCGGTGCTTTCCACTTATTACGCTTGTGGAGCTCCTTGAGGTATTCACTCTACCAGCGGCGGCAGAAAGTCTGCTGGATTGCCTTTAGTCGCTGCCAGCGATTGATCAGCGACATAGGCTCGACCAGGATCTCCGGTTCCGCGATGGACACGAGCGGTCCTCCAATCAGGAAATGTCCCGGGCTTAGTGCCAGCAGGTCCTCTGGGTCCTCGCTCATGGGAGAAATTGGCCTGGAATTTAGGCACGCTCCGATCCGACACAGTAGATAGGAGATGGATAGTTCCTCGAACGTATACTTGACAGCCGAAGAGGACTTGTAAAACAAGGTCTTAACTTTTGCCCCGGCTTCCCATAGTCCTCCCATATGGGGCGCGCTCGGCGGAATGAACTGCCAGGGTGTAGTTCTTGATCTCGAACGGCCCTGCGAAGTCAATGCCCGTGTGGGTGAAGGGCCGGGAGTACGTGATGCGCTCTCGAGGGAGATCACCCATCATCTGAGTCTGCAGTCGTCGACGATGCACGATGCAGACCTTACACCCCTTGATGTGGGACTTCACTAGGTTCTTTATCCGTGGGATCCAGAACTTGGTGCGCAGATACCGAACCATCAGTTGATTGCCGCCATGCAACGTGATGCGGTGGGCGAATTCAACAAGCAGGCGCGTGAAATGAGTATTGTAGGGGAGGAGAATCGGGTGACGTTCATCGTACCGGAGGGACTCGGCGGCCCGTAGTCGTCCACAGGCGCGGAGTATTCCATGCTGGTCGAGGAAGGGGTTTAAGTTGAGTAGCGTGCTGGATGTCGGAAGGGGTCGCCCTTCGCCCAGGGCCCGTATCTCCGCGGTGTATTCTCGGCGCTCGGAGGTCCGGTACAAGGCGCGCTCAGCGGAGAGCAATTCCTCATTGATAAGGTGGGCTGTGGGAGGCGTCGACGTCCTTTTGGCGGCGAAGCGTAGGATGTACGCGGTGACTCGCAGTGCTTTACCGTAGTCTGAGAACCGCTCGCTTATGTCATCGAGTAGGGTGGTCGCGGCGGTGTGGCACTGGACTCGTTGCTCCAGCTGGGTGTCTGGAAATTCATTATGGAGAGTTGGCCAGTACTCGGGGTCCCTCTGGAGCCAGTCCGGCCCATGCCACCAAAGGCTACTGGCCGATAACTCGGCCGCGGAAGTTCCGCGGCTTCCCATATCAGCAGGGTTGTCCTCGGAACGTACATGTGACCAGCTTTGGCCACCGGTGCTCTTTGTTGAGCCAGGCCAACACAATGGTGGAGTCGGTCCAAAACTGGGAAGTAGCAGGTGGGATCGGGAGTTCAGGAACGATCGACGCCCAGAGATCGGCTAGCAAAACCGCTCCGCACCACTCCAGCCGAAGCAGCGAGACTGTTTTGACTGGAGCCACGCGTTAATAAATGGACGCTGACTTGATCGCGATACCGAACCCGAACATACAGGGCTGCTCCATACGCTTTCTGGGATGCGTCACAGAAGCCATGAAGCTCCCACGAGAGCGTATCGCTGGTGTTTAGCCAACGGGGAATGCGAAGTTGACTGAGGCCTGGGTAATCCTGCAGGAATTCGTGCCATTGCTGCAGCAGGAGGGGGTTGCAGGGCGTCATCCCAGCCCAGTTCGGTTAGCCAGATTTGCTGCATAAATATCTTTGCTCGGATAACAAATGGGGCTAGCCAGCCAGCGGGGTCGAAAAGTTTGGCGATATGGGACAGAACCTACCTCTTCGAGATTGACTCCTGCAATGGTGGGTCCGCTACGGTGAAGAAAAAATCGTCCTCGGCGGCTTGCCAGCGGATTCCCAAGGTTTTTGCCGTGCTCGCGTCTTCCAGCTCGAGAAAGTCCTCTCGCAGCAGATGCTCTTTCGGGATAGCTTGAAGTACTTCCTTCTTATTGGAAGTCCACTTCCGAAGCGGGAGGCCCGCAGATTGGAGGGCAGCTTGATGCTCTCGTATGGCGAGACGGGCGTCGTCTGCAGTGTGAGCGCCGGCAAGGACATCATCAACATACATGTAGTTCCGAAGGATTTCGCTCGCCAGAGGGTACATCGCTTGCACGTCCCGGGCTAGTTGTAAAAGAACTCGGATCGCCAAGAATGGCGCGCAGTTAACCCCAAACGTGGCGGTTTGTAGCTCGTAGTCTTGAATATTGCCGCAGCGATCCCGGTAGAGGATCCGCTGAAAGGGGGTATGCCTGGTGTCGACTCGGATTTGTCGATACATCTGTGTTATGTCAGCGTTGAAAACGAATTGAAAGAAACGCCATTTCAGTACCTGAAGCGTGAGATCGGCCTGAAGCGTAGGCCCGGTGTGCAAGACGTCATTAAGGCTGACGCCTCGTGTGGAGGGGCTTGACGCGTTAAATACCACGCGTACCTTGGTGGTGGTGCTATCGGGCTTAAACACAGCGTGATGGGGGAGATAGAAGTTTTTGTCATCTTTAGGCGGCGTCACCCGACTCATATGGCCCAATTCCTCGTATTCTTGAATGATGGCATCGTACTGTGTTTTTAGGACGGGATCCTTGAGAAGGCGTGCTTCATTCCGCAGGAATTAAGCTAGCGCGATCGGTCTTGAATGCCCTAAATCGACGCTATTCGGACATTTGAACGGAAGGGATACAATATATCGGCCGTCCTTCCCTCTTCGGGTGAAAAATGAAAATTCCGCTCGCAGCATACATCATCCTCCTTTTGCGGCTTTGCAGGAAGGTCTTCCACCTCCCAAAACTTGATGAGAAGTACATCAAGTTTTGCTTCTGATTGACTCGCGTCCGTGCCGCGAAACCTAATCGAGTTACCGGAGTGTCAGGCATGATCGCTCCACACAGAACCCATCCAAAGATGGTTTCCAGTCCGACGAAATCACCCGTATCATTTTTTGATCCGCTCTCCGAGGATGTGTGAAAACAGGTCTACACCAATAATCATGTCAATAGGCGCGGGCTTGTTGTAATACGGGTCAGCCAGGGGGCGGTCGAGGGACTGCGTTGGAACCGTGCTAAGAAATGGAGCCGTCGGGATGGCCCCCGATAATTTGGATACGACCAGGGCGGAGACCTCAATCTTGTTCAGCCTGTCACACGGAGGAGACAGCATCAGCAGACACACCTTGTCGGCGCATCCTCCATCACTCTGGCCCATGCCAGTAACTGCGGCGTCTACTGGATAAAAGGGGGGCTGAACCATGTTGAAGACACGTTCGGATAGGAAGGTTAAATCGGCTCCCGAGTCGATCAACGCCCGAATATGATGTTCCACCCCGCGATGGTGTAGAGTGACAATCGCCGTGCCTAAAAGCCCTCTGCCTGGAGTAGATGCAAAATAGCTTTGAGCATTTGTGAGCTGATTGCTCGTGGACGGACGCTCTGTTGCACCGAATGGTGTGGTTTGCGCGGCGGACGGCGACACGTCACTAGGGTGCAACAGGGTGTGATGACGTTCCTTGCAGGTATGGCAATTATGCGCACTGGAGCATCCCTCCACTTGATGACCGCGGGCAAAACAATTTAAACAGAGTCCCTGCTGTCTGATGGTTTCCACACGCCTCTGAACAGGCATGTCAAGGAAACAAGGGCAGAGTCGTATTGGGTGATTCTCCCGATGGCAAAGCTTGCAAGACGCTGGTTTGAGCTGAGCTTTCGCGGGAAACGCTTGAACCTTCATCGTCGCAGGGGACTTGCGGGTGCCATTGGGGATGGCTTGAACACTCGGCACCGACTTTTGTTCTTCGGTGGCATCCAGGACACGATACCGATCGGTGAGAAATTGGTTCAAATCGTACCAAGTGGAGACGACAGTCTTGTTTGGCACTGATTGTTCCCACAGGAGGATTGTGGACTTCGGCAATTTGCTAGTGCATATGGCGATAAGCAAGACATCCCAATTCTCAGTGCTAACACCCGAACGCTCAAGAGCGGTAAGACCCCCTTGGAACGCAGTCTGCAGTTCTCGCAATGCCTTGCCGACTCTAGTCGGGAATCTGAAGGAGTTGTCTGGCTTGAGTCATGACGAGCAGACGGCTATTTTCGTACCGTGCTGTGAGGTTCTCCCATGCGGCCTGGAACCCTTCATTTGTCAGGGGGGACTTCGCCACGTTGGTTCTCGCTTCCCCACGAGTCTTGGCGTTCAAGTGATAGAGCTTCTCCACTTGAGACAAATACGGATTGGCGATGTAAATGGCAGCGAACAAATCGCGGAATGTGGGCCATGCTAGGCTGTCGCCATCAAAGGTCTCCACCTCACACGGAGGAACTCTGGGCTGACGTCTAAGACTCGCCATCTCTGCCGAGAGCTGCTCGATGCGTTCTCCGAACAACGTCCCGCATCGCACATACGCCGTGTATGCGGATTCGTGCTTCGCTTTGATGTGGCTTATGTTGGCTAGGCTGTCCTCGTCTGGTTGGGTCGACAGGGCCTTGTGACACCCGGAGTATTCCATCTCGACAGTTGCCCAAAGGGATTTGAGCTGCTCTAAGTGCATTTTAATGGAAAATAAGGGCACTTCAGAAGTTAGGGCTTCACTCTCACGAGCTTCGAACACAGTCAAAGCGTCGCATGCCAGAACGAAATCGGAGAGGGACATTCTTGATCGTTCTCTACGCTGTTGGGATACGGATCGGGTGACGGGAACGTCAGAACAGTGCGTCACAATAACGTGCGGAATCTGAGCCTCTACTGAAAGCTTGGAACGCCCTTTGAGTTCGCTGGCGTCTTTAGCCGAGACTATGCGCCCTTTATGTAGGCTGGACGAAGACGGACGGGACCTTGGGGATTCGCTGAGGCTGCGAGCAGACGTGGACTTGCGGGGAATGTCCGTACGCTTCACGACCACCGGAGTCTTCGGAGGCCGAGCCTTCTCCGGAGTAGGGAGACGAAAGACTGTTAGACTTCGGTCTTGGGCGGCTCCGTGGACATACTCAGGGGACGTCCTTACCAACGAAGACCGCGCTGGTGCGCTTTTTTGATTTCGGAGAGACACCGGAAAAAAAGAAAAACAAGAGAAGTGGACTGTATGAGGGCGCAAGAATTTTCTCACTGTGCCCGCAGGATTGCGGGAGAATTCTGTTACGCGTGGGTTGGAAACGGAGCCCTTTTAATGGGGATATATGCAGAACAATGTACGAACGCACGAATGCAGATCGAAAATTACACGTAGCTACAGAGGAGTGATTACAACACAAGTTTAGCTGGATTCGTAAGTAAAGATGGGAGTACGTATAAGACAAAACACGCAACGATGTATAGGCCAAGGAAAAAAAAATGTGGTTTTATATAAATCTGGGTCGGGATATATATATATGCGCAGGCCGAAAAAAAAAAAATTATATATATAATTTATAGAGTTGAATGTTTTGCCGGCTCGAGGTCAAAAAGTTGGGCGAATAAAAACAAAAATGAAACACATAGTTTGTCCTTATTTTCGTTCCGATATATTTCGACCACTCATCGGTGGTCGTCTTCAGGGCAACTATAAATAACATTAAATTGTGATTTACATAATATTAATTTAACAACAAGAAAACACCTACTTAGTTTTACACGTCCGCACACTGTGACGTGGAGCTACACACTGATTTGTCCCTAATAAATGCCTGTATAAATGCGCGCAGTTGTCTGTATCTACCTTATAATTAAGTCTTATATTTGTCGGGGTATTTATTATGTGCAGCATCTCCAAAGTGTAACGTTTGTTGTAATGTTGTTCTTGGTCTATTATGTTTACTTCGTCAAAATTTGGGGAATGTCCACTGGCGGCACAGTGGGCCATAAGTGCCGTTTTAGGTGCATTGGAGTGTTGGCGAAGTTTATAGTCAGATCTATGTTGCGATAGTCTTGTTTTTAGCCTCGATTTTGTTGTCCCTATATATATTTTATCATAGTTTTCTTCATTAGTCCCATTGCACGGTATTTTATATACTACGTTGCTCTTGTCCATTGTATCAATCTTACTTTTTGTTCTGTTAAAAATACTCCGTAGTGTGTTATTGGGTTTATGTGCTATCTGTATTTGTTCAATGTCATAGCAATCTGAGTTTGCTAATCTTTCCGATAGTTGTGGGACATATGTGACGGACATAAAGCGTTTTGTCGGAACATCTTTATTGGTTTTATTATTGTGAGATTTTAGTAAAGTTTTTATGGTGTGGTTTGGAAAGTCATTATCCTTTAAAATTTGCGTATTTCTTCCTTCGTTTCTTCATGAAAAATTGGGTCCGATATATTGAGCATCCGTTGTATACAACCTCTTGCTGTATTTATTATCATCGACTTCGGATGTTTGGAGTTGAAGTTAATTATTCGTCCTGATGCTGTTGGTTTTTTGTACCATTTTAATTTTAGTTCATTTCCTCGTCTGTGTATTGATGCGTCTAGATATGTTAATTTGTTGTCATTTTCTAATTCTATTGTAAACTTTATGTTCCTGTCAAATGAATTTAGGTTGTCAAGTGTGTTTTGGATTTCGTCTTCTTTAATTATGGCAAAAAGGTCATCTACATATTTCGTCATAACTCTAGGTGGTCGCTGTAGTGTTTTCATCATTTTGTCTAAGAGTTCTTCCATAATTATGTCAGCTATTATCGGTGACGCTGGTGAGCCCATAGGCATTCCTTTTAGTTGTGTGTATATCTTGTCTTTGTATCTGAAATATCTGTTCTCTTGTATACAAAACCGTACTATTTCCATAAATGTTAGGATTGTTCTGTGTCCAAAGCGTGCAAAGAAAGTAGTCGCCTAGTTGACCAGTTTCCTTGTTGTTGAGAGATTGGTCGCCTGAGTTAACCAAACCAATTCTCACTTGATGACGGTTCCACCAAGTCTGTAACTCTTTCAACTTGGAGCCGCCAACGTCGGGGTCACCAAAATGTTCAATGAAAGACGTTAGTATTTCTTGAATTTATTATTGTTTATTTATTTATAATCAAATAGGCACTAGCACATAAACCAGTGACTAATAATCGTCGCAACCAACACATAAATTGGGTGGACTTCGGAGCGAGATTATAACGGTAGAGATGGGGGGCCAAAGACACAGCGATGCACACCCGATGTAGCTACAATTGGAATCTGATCTTACAAAGAATGATGCATTTCTTTTATAGTAAAACTAGAGAGCTCACCAGTGCATAGTTCGACATAGTGTTAGGTCAGCAAAATACGTCTTTATTGATAATAGCTAACTATAGCAACTTGATGAACTAGGTCTTTATTGTCAACTGCTGACCATATCAGATCTACTTATGACTGATAAGCCATCGATATCTATAATGGGTTACATACTTATATTGGCATACATTTCCATTTGTTCTATATTATAATTTTCTTAATGTTATCTTATTTTATATAATCTAAACACCAACAGGACGCTTTTACACACCGCGAGTGTTGTGCGCGCAAGAAAAAACAAAATAAACGATCAGTGCATATGGACGGATTCTTTGATATATGTATGTACGTACATACGTAAGTACACAGGTAGGTATGTATGGATGTATGCACACGCGTCGTTCACAAAAAAAGCGTAAGTAATTTGTGATTTCGATTTGTTAAATCAATGTGCGTCACCGAAATGGATTATGTGTTGTGGATATGTACATATGTGCGGCATCAATATATGACGATGTATTTATGTAAACAAGTGCACCGGTTTGCGGAGACGCGTGAGAAAATTATTTTGCAATTCAACCGATTCAAACCCACATGAAATCGCGGTGCACACTTGGATTACTATTTCCTATTTACTATTTAATAATTTCTTTGCTTTTCTTTTACGCGGACTTGGCGAACAGCTGTGGAAAATACATGTACATGTGATGCCACGAGTTTTACATATGTATGTACGTATGAAAAAATTGGACAAGTGCGGCTGAGAAGAAAAAACATAAAGAAACCCCTGTGGTGGAACGGAAACCGAATGATGGACAAACACGTTATGGATTGGGAACTACCATGTACCCTTGGAATAGGTCAGGTATGTACATACAATATATATAAAAGTGTGCAGGTCGCTATGGAAGAGCGGGAAACCTCACACTTTTATTAGTATGTAGGGGCAAATGAAATGAATAATGAAATTTTGTACTTATCAGGCATTCCGCCGATGCAAGCTGGAGGAGCGGAAGGATATCCGGCTCGAAGGACCAATGTTCGTGGAGGGGGCGGACGGATCCAAAATATGGTACAAGTGGTTGGCGGGTGCCAATTTCTTCGGGTGGTGAGTGAGTGGTGAATTAATAACGCGCGATAACTTCGGTTAAAACAACTTATACTTTATTAATTATTATTCATAGGTTGCCCGACACACAATATATGTTTCGGGTTAAAATATATATGTACAATTCGAAAAGAAGCAAAAATTCAATGGAAAATAGAACGGGTGTTCGGGTTGAAATTTCGTACGTAAGTGCAATGGCGGCGCCCATCAGAAAAACTAGTCACCCCTCCTGGTGTGACCGTAGACGCCGAGGATCAAAAAACCCTCCTCACTCCTCACTGCTCTTCGCCGCTCACTGGTGTTCACCCGGTGGCGTGAACAAATCCATTGAGCAATGTTAGGAATATCTGAACCACAATACTGTGACGCACTGTCCTCGACATCTTTCAAAGTAAACAATGATCTCTAACTAAGTTTTCTGCTGCAATCTCTAGTCCCTCATTCGGTGTTACAACTGACTGATCGTCCGATTCCTCATAATCCTCATGCAAACCATAATAAGTGAGTAACCTATTCTGCAAATTCCGTTACCTGTCAGTTGTAGGTAGCGCTACTTCGGATAATTTCGATTGCAAAGCAACCCCGCCTAAAGCCAGAATCTCTGAAAGCTCGATCTCAATTATAAGGGCTTAAAAAATACAAAAAAATCTTCTAATACTATGTTAGTTTTGTTTTCTAGCTTTGCAAATTGTTAACATAACATTTGTCCCACGTCGCTCTCCTTTGTTGTCGTCTTTGACGTTTATCAGCCCTTCAGAATCGTCGCCAACCTTTGAGTTGCTGCCACTGCCAATATAATATTACACGGCCGCCACCAGACGTTGATCACATCAATGACACTAACGTTGTTCACTCCTAGAACTCAAAGCTAGAGTCTGTTGTCCACCGCCACCACTAACCTAATTCACTTCCCGAAATCAATGCTAGTCTCTGTAGAATTGAATTTTCGTTACGTCCAGCCCCGTTACGTTCTACACCTTTTGATCGCTGGTGTATCCCAATGATACCTTCTTCGGCCAAACCTTTCATGAATGTTCTGAATGTTCTCTAATGTCAGCGTCACTGCTGTCTCCCTCATCGGATTTCACAAGTTTTTACGAATTTGTAAAATTCAACAGCCAATATTAATTGTTTCACTTTTAATCTGCCATCACGGTTGAGCCCACAATTTGTGGCATTTATTCATATTCCGGTTTCTTTATTGGCAATGATGTTAGTGTTACAATGTAATATAATGGCTTTTACATGATATTAAATATAATATAAATATAGTAGTAAACAGACTGCAGGTCTGTCCCGAAACGTGTTCTTGTTGTTTGCTTACGAACTGGCTTCCAGAAACGTTGACCGCTTCTGGTTCTCTTTTTCTATCGGTGCCTTACCACCGGTTCCTACAATAACGATAGGTCGATTTTCAAGACAGTGAAATTTAATTATTTGATCTCGTGTCTCTCCGGTGAAGCTCTAGGAACTGTCACCGAGAATAATTACGATAAGGCGGTCTTAAGCATTAAACAAGTTTATAACAACGACGTCCTCATTTTCGTAGAAAATATTTCCGCGCTGTTCAACCTTTCTAAGATCAGCTGCTGCATTGGGGGAGTCTATTTGACTGCCATTTAAACCTTTTTTGTTTTGTCAATGGGAGATAAAAAGTGATCCTAAATACAATTTAAATTGACTTAATTTAACCTTATGAACAAGGTTGATTTACAAACAAAGCCCAAGTGCGAAGAGCAATTCGATTATGTGACAATCCCGTCGTGGAAAGATCAGATCTTCCTTCCCCTTAAAAACTGTGAAGACATCTTCAAATTGCTTCATCCAATCCTCAACAGATTAGGTATTTTCTTCTACTACCTTTTGTTCATTGCTAATTAAAAACCGAGTGCCATCTCTTGTTACCTTCATGTCAACACTATCAATAATCGTTGTTTCCAAAATGGCGTGAAACCCCATGTTCTCATCAGAAACTACATGAAATTCAACTACTATCTTAATTGTGTCAATTATCACCATGATAGAGAAATATTTTGCATCTTATATTCCTTCCAAACACTTGCTGGGTCCTGTTAGATGTTTAACTCCTAGCTTCCTGTTTATGTAGGGGTTGAATCTCCTTGGTAGGCAGCTAAATGAATTTTCTGGGTGTTATCTTCCTTCGCAAAAAGAAATGGTAACGCAGCAATTCCTCTATTACGATGTAATTTATTCACTTGTAAATTTTTAACTAAAATCTAGCTTAACTAAGAGCAGGGCACCAAGCCAACTGGGGAGAGCGATGGGCATCATCGGGAGAGCGGTGAAAGCTTCCGCCTCCCTTAACCCTTGTGTTGCCCGTTTGGGCATAAACATGCTCCCCCTCTTGTATGAGTGCAAGACCCAGGCAGTCTAGACGCTCCGGACAGCCCGCCAACACCGGGTAGACTCCTCTAACATGACACCGACACCGAGAATGTGTCATCCGCCAGGACGATGCCCTCGAACTTCTTGGAGATTTGCGGGTCCACCGGAGAGGTTGGAGTGCGGCAGCACAAGCCATCGACTACTTTCAGGATCGCCTCCAATCGCCAACCTTGACTGATCAGGAACCGGATCACTGCTGCCACCGCTTTCTCCGCCCCAATGTTGACGGCTGTCAATTTAAAGCCCGTGGCCAGTGACGTCGCCATCGACGATACCGCCGAACAAGGATCCACGAGGGCCTTCACGTCGAGGGTTTTTTCTCCCGTCTCAAGACGTACCATCGCCGTTGGCATCAGATGTGGATTGCGGTGCTGCAGCATTGCGGCCAGAAGGACTCACTTCCTCGCGAACATCTGCGTTCCTATTTATTCACAAAATAGCGTCAAACCCCATGTCCTCATCGGGAACTACATGAAACAACTACCTTAATTTGTCGACGATCACAATTAAAGTTAAATTACCAAACGTTAAACTTCGACGAATCAAGCATATATCTGCTCCTGTATCTATGAGCGCTTTAAATTCAATATTCTCATAGATAACCTTCTTTAGTTTTAACCTAGACGGATTGAACGTACTCGAACTAACTTCAAATTGGTCATGTTGAACAACATTTGCTTGCTTCTCTCGTTTAATCTGTGTTTCGATACTACATTGAGATGCACGATGACCTGGCTGACCGCATTTGAAACACTTTCGATCGAACTTAGAACAATCTTTTCTTAATTGAGTTGCCTCTCTGCAACAAAAAAATTTCCTCTCTCGAGCCTGTACTACCTGTGCTTCACTTTAACCATATGCCGTACTTTCAAATCTGTTTGTTGCCCTTCTTATAAACTTCGATTTGAAACATTAACCTCTGAAATATTGCAAGCTTGGAATAAAATCATGTTGTTGGTTTTTGTATCCGGAATACCATTAACGAAGTACTTCTTCAGACCGTTACGTTTACCAGCTAAATATTCGTTTAAAGTTTCGACTTTCCTCTGTTGGCGCTGACTTAACTTTTCATGGACTGCAGTTGAAGATATTCTTACACTAAACTCAGCACGAAGAGCTGTTTTTTAAAGAACTCAATTTTTTATTATTTGTAAAAAATTGTAATTCATTCTGAATACTTGTAATTGTAATTCATTCTGAATAGGGATTCCCGGAGAGAAGGAAAATAACCCAGTCTTCATTCGTTGAATTCAAAATATGAACTGATTTTTATTTAAAAACTCTTAAACTCTAAGAAGCGACAATTGTTCTTAAAAAATACTCCCGCCGCCGGGCCAAACTGTCTTTAAAATCGTACGCACGCACTTTTTAATTATTAAGCAATATTGCTTTTTTTATGGTATACTCTGTCTCTTACCACGGGTGGGGAAAACAAGAGTTAATTTATTTTTGCTACCTTTAGCTGATCTTAGCATTTACACTTGCATAAGATCAGACTTCACTGGTGGGGGAAAACTGCAGAGTTCCTTTTTTCGAAGGACCAAAGTGAATAGGGATTCCCGGAGAGAAAGAAAATAACCCAGTCTTCATTTGTCGAATTCAAAATATGAACTGTTTTTTTTTCAAACTCTTAAACTCTAAGAAGCGACAATTGTTCTTAAAAAATACTTATTCTAATGCCCCACGTTTTCGGGGGTTGGAAATTGTTTATATTTCATGCTCAGCGCTAATTACTTGATACCGCGCCGCTGTTATAATCTTAAGTGTTTTCCACAAAGTGTGGATGCATGTTTTGTCTGGTATTAAGCAATAATTGTCATATAAATTTTATGACTTACTTTTGTTTATGTTTCATTTGTATATTTCTTTGGTCAATCTGATTTGGTGAAGCCATCTCAGATGAACACGATGTTTATTCTTAAACATTCTGCAAAGTGCCGCCAAATGCGGCGTTTTGGACTTTATCTTTATAGTTAGTTGTCTTATTCAAATTATTAATAATATTATCATAAGTAAGAAAACTATTGTTAAAGAAGCATGATCAGTTACATGACTGACGTTCAACCTATGTTTCTTTACCGATTGACTTTCTATTCTTACCAATTCTGCCGTATGTATTACTGAGTTGGCTTCTACTGGTTTTAATAATATTTGGCATATTACCTAACGATTTCTGTTTTGGGATATCTACCCACTTCTGATGTGTATTACTGTGCTGACTTCTAGCCTTTTTTATAAGGTGGAGAATTTATTAAAAAAACTATCTTTATTTTTTGACTTGTTCCAATGTGATCGCTCCACTATTTTTAAATATCGCTGATTGCCGAAGTGTGAGTGGCTATTCTGGTTACCATTAAATGTTGTCGTTTTATAATTATTTTGCACAATCTGCCTTTTTGGTACTACAATTTCGGACAATTTGTTACTCATTATCTCATTAAACCATTGCCTTCTGAATATTTTCATGTTTTACTGGCTCTGGGATATATACTTTTTTCCCCAATTTTCACTTTACCTCCAATGTGAGGTCCTGCCGGGGCCATAAATTTATTTCTTGAGTTTTGTTGTTGTATTTCTTTGGAATTGTGTTATTTCTATCATCTATCATCATTTCATCTATTGTTGTTGCCACTACAGATTTATTCTGATTTGATCTGGTGCATCCCGAGACGATCCAACCAAATTGAGTATTTTGGCCTAACAGGCCATCAATCTTTGTAATTCCCCCTTTTAAGATTTGGGTATATACGTTTACTCCCATTATTATATCAATCCTACCAGGTTTATTAAAGGTAGGATCAGCTAGCACGTAAGTTTGCCATTTTGACATATCCGCGTTTGCTATTTTTAATGGAAGAGCTTTCATTAACTTTGGCAACACGATTGCCTCAACCTTTAGATGTCCTTTCCAAGGATTTCGCGTCTTTGCATCTATTTTTACCTTATATTTTGATTTTTTGGTTTTTATATTTGAGCGGCCTCTTCAGACAAAATGGTGCTCTGTGAACTACAATCAATAAGGGCTCTTAGAGTCTTATATCCTCCATTTATATTTTTAACTTGTATTAAAGCTGTGGCCAACAGTGTTGGTTGTGCGCTTACACAAGTATTAACTCTCTCCTGTTTTTCTTCAAAACGGAGTAAGATATGGTGTTCCTTTCTACACAATGAACAGACCATTTCATTAGTGCACACCTTATTGCTTAAATGGTTCAAGCACTTTTTTGGCTGTTTCATACCTTTCAGTAGGTGTCAAACCTTTAAACATGTAGCACTTATACGCTTTGTGCCCGGCAATTTTGCAAATCGGACATTTATCTTCGACTTCCGCATAATTTAACACAGTTTTTAGCGGTTTTTTTCTCTTCTTTGCTCATGGCACTTAGCGAGCAATATCTTTGCTCCAAGTATTAAGAAAGGTTAACAATTCCCAAACGGCACTATAGTTATCAGCTGAACCTGACAATAGATGGGCTACCATGCTCTTTGCTTCGCCCTTTAACGCGGATTTTAAATAATTGAACTTAAGAGCAAGACTCAAATCCTCTCTTTTTTCAATCAGTTCCGCAAATAGTTCTACAAACAGGTCCCATTCTCTAGGTTCTCCAGAAAATGTGGGTACCTCTATTTTCGGCAACACCGGTAGTTCGCCTCTCACGGTAACATTCTCAACTGCCAAATTTTTCTGATCGTTTGTTTTCATTTCTAGCATTGATAATGAATTTTGGACGTCGAATTCTAAATCCTCCATAGTATTCTTAAATTTTGCATCACTTGTTATTACTTGGCATGCCCGTACCTTCTCCCATAAATAATTTATTTTATTAATATACATTATCCATGTTCCATTGCCTGTTGATTTCAACTCTACTACCTCCAAATATTCCTGAAGCTGTCGGACTCTATCCATAAATATCTCCTGGTTTCCACTACCGTTTTCATGACTGGAGATCGCATTCCCGCGCGACTCTCCTTTGCTATCATTAAACATTTCTGACATATCCGCTTCTGCTTCAACTAACACTGACTTACTAGTGCCAGGTTTTTCTGACTCTTCTGTAGGTATTATTTTGGCAACTATCGTTAAAACCTCTTCATGTACTTTATCTCTGTAGTACTGATGATCGAAAATACCCTGCTGGAGCAATTTTTCATGGTTTGGCATCCATCGGCTATTAATCACTTTTACTTCCTCGATTACCTTGCTGGTAACGTTTCTGAGATCCAGTGCTTCCAACTGCCTTAACCTGGTATGCAACTCTATCTGCTTCTCTAATAATTTAGCAGTCTTATTACTGAACATTTTATATGGTGGATGTATATATGTGTGACAATCAATTGATTCTTTTTTTTTTTTAATTCGATATATTTATTCCCCTTTTTTTTAGATAGAGAGAGAAAAAAAATATCTCAACTGTGTCTTGCACAGTGAGCCAGAGACGTGGAAAAATGTTACATTTCATTTTTCAATAAAAGTTTTTTTTTAATCTCGAACCACATTGTTAGTAAGGAGTTAGTAATTCGCAAGTTGCACTTTCGTGCATCAACTTTCTTATATAGGCTTGTATTTAAATTATTAAATAAGGCAAGTTAAGGCTTGCCAATTTCTGCGGCCCCCTTGCGTTTCTTCGCTCTTCGGCGAAGTTCAGCTTTCAGTTGGTCACCACGCTGTATGCAGCGTTGTCGGTTCTCTTAGCACAGGGTCTAGCTTGTCGCGCTAAACGATGCCAGTGCTGGTCTTCGCACAGACGTACTCGCAATAAGGTGAGTCAACTGGTCCAGGGCAGTCCTTGGGACCCGTCTTCCCCGGGGTGTTTTTTTTTTTTGCTGTGTCGTAGCTCAGCTGCTGTTGTCCAGGGCCTATGGGCTCAGGCGGTACCGGTGCCGGTCATCGCACGAGATTTTCTCCTATTAGCAACCTCTTCTTTGCAACTATCTTGTTGCTCTGCTGCTGTTTGTAGTTGCTGACTTGCAACTACATATACACTTTTCACTTTTTTTTTCGATATTAGGGCTTCGAATACGCCACACACAAAAACTCCCGCCGCCGATATTACTACAGTTGCTCCACTAGCCAATATGTCTTTAACATCGGACGCACGCACTTTTTAATTATTAAGCAATATTTTGCTTTTTATATTATACTCTGTCTCTTACCACGGGTGGGGGAAAACAAGAGTTAATTTATTTTTGATACCTGTAGCTGATCTTAGCATTTACACTTGCATAAGAATTCAGACTTCAAGGAGCTGATTCACTCTCTGAGTTTCTTACCACTGGTGGGGGAAAACTACAGAGTTCCTTTTTCTCGAAGGACCAAAATGAATCCGGCTCGAAGGACCAAAATGAATAGTGATTCCCGGAGAGAAAGAAAATAACCCAGCCTTCATTCGTTGAATTCAAAATATCAACTGATTTTATTTAAAAACTCTTAAACTCTAAGAAGCGACAATTGTTTTTAAAAAATACTTATTCTAATGCCCCACGTTTTCGGGGGTTGGAAATTGTTTATATTTCATGCTCAGCGCTGGTTACTTGATACCGCGCCGCTGTTATAGTCTATATATAGGTAAAGTGTTTTCCACAGAGTGTGGATGCATGTTTTGTTTGGTATTAAGCAATAATTGTCATATGAATTTCATGACTTACTTTTGTTTATGTTTCATTTGTATATTTCTTTGGTCAATCTGATTTGGTGAAGCCATCTCAGATGAACACGATGTTTATTCTTAAACGCATTCCACTGTACCGTGGCTGCACATTTTTCTAGTTTTTCAATCCATTGAGCAATGTTATCTGAACCACAATACTGTGACACACATCTCAACACCTCAACATCTTTTAAAGTGAACAATGATCTCTAACTATGTTTTCTGCTGCAATCTCTAGAACCCCATTCGGTGTTACAAATGACTGATCGTCTGATTCCTCATCTTCCTCCTGCTAACCATAATGGACGAGTACGCTATTCTGCAAATCCCGTTTCCTGTCAGTCGTAGGGGAGCCCTAATTTCGATCGCAAAGCCACCACGATTAGAGCCAGAAGCTCTGCAGGCTCCATATCAATTACAAGAACTTAAAATTACGTTCAATTCTTCTTAAAATTACGTTCAATTCTTCTTATACTATGTTATTATTATTTTCTAGCTAGTTCTGAATACGCTTTTCCCATCTTCAGTAGACGGCAATTTTCGTTACGTCGAGCGCTGGCTAGCCGCTGTACAGTTCTCCAGCAGTTAACACTGCCTTTTGCAACCTTGAATCAATCTTGCAATCTTCTCTAGCGCCGTACACTTATCCAGCGCTCTCTATTGTGCACTTCGATTCGTTCCTGACTTGCATTTTGATTGCTGGTGTATTCCACTTTCTTCAGCCAAGCATCGCACGAATATTTCGTAAAATGCTGTGAAAATTCCAAAACCACATTCCTGATCAGCTTTCTCACTTCTTCTTACAGTGTTACAATTAAATATTATGTCTTTAACAAAAACAAAACTGACTGCGCTAGTCTGTCCCGAAACGTGTGCTCGCTATCGTTGTAAACTTAGAAGTCAAGTGTGACCTTCTTTTATTATTATGTTATACTGGCTTAGCAATGCGAACTAGCTTCAGAAACGATGACCGCTTCTGGTTCTTTTATTGTCTATCGTCTATCGGTGTCTATCGGTGCCTAATACAGGTTCCCACATATATATTTTAAGGGGTCGGAAAAGCTTCTTTCTCACTGTTTCATACATTTTTGGGACTTTAATGTACCATTTGACCCTATGTGGGTATATGCTATAAAAAGGTACGAATCTTCTAGCACCATCAGCATCCTTCGGTACTGGATATGTTTCAATGAAATGCTTTCTTCAGACCATGCGATAGTATGTATGGTATGTAGTATTCTAGTTATATTTGGGGGAAACCGGACATTAAATCTAGGCATTAAAAATATTTGGCTCTGCCTAGTTGGTAATGGGAATTTATCGGACAAAAGTTTTTCTTTTATCTTTTCTTTTATGATCCTGGTAATCGTTTCTTCTCTATTTTGTCTTTAATGAGTGTGGGCATGGTGAGGTAACGCTCTAAGAGGCCACACCCACTCCTGAAGCAGCAGATCGACGAGGTGGCAACGAAAAGCAGAAGACGAAGTGGCAAGAGAGAGTTGAAGTAGATGAGGCTAGGGAAAATGACGAACGACGTGTATGTAAATTAATCAATACATAATTAGTCAAAAATCTATTATATTCTTCCATAATAATTAACTAATTAAATAAATAATATACTTAAAATAACACCAATTTTTGTGCGCACAAATCCCACAAAAATGGGGTCTCAACCTAACTTAATTGAAGAAAAATCTGACGGCTCAACCTAACTTAATCTCACAGCACAAGAAACGCTAAAACGACGAATAAGATGGACAAATTGAATTAAACAAGTTGAGGTCTGAAAGAGAAAAAAACAAAAATGTTTTGACGGGTTTAGCGCGGTTCCAAGAATCTGTCAAACGTTTAACATTTTGAGAAATTGTGAAATAAATTCATTATAGATATACAAAAATGAGCATGATTTCGGTGCTATACAAGAAAAACTACCTACCGATAAGAGACAGAACATTATATTGCTTCACAAATATGTATTCGAAATGGATGGAGACATAAATAACAGAAAACGGTTACGCGAATTTCAAAGATCTTTCAAAAACAATGTTTTGAAAAGATTTACAAATGTTTTTACATATTATATGTTTTTACATATTATACACATCAACCCCACGTATGTATAAAGAGATAACAATCGACGGTTTAAAGATAAATGCTCTTATTGACACTGGAAGTGCAACAAATTTTTAATCGGGCTTCGTAATGGCGATGTGGTCAAAGCCATGTGTTCAATCAAAAAACTTCGTAATTGACGGTCAAGAAAAAATAAATTATGACTGGATAATTGTAAGGAGTGACAGCATCGAGCTTGAAACAGAAATTTCGGTGTTGATGAGAATAAATGCATCAAATGCTAGCGAGATTGATTTAAATACTAAAGCTACCGCGAGCAATTCTGCAAATAATGAGGTACGCGAATTGATAATACAAAAATTTACATAATTTAAAATTCCTTAGCTCACAAACGTTGGATTAATAGCTAAGCCTCCTAACGAATCTACTAAAAAAAATTTCCACTTTAATGAGTTTGAAATCGAATTATTCAACCGGTTAATAAAATTAATCACAGAAAGGCCCGTATTAAAAATCTTTAATTTTAACCATGAGACGGAGCTCCACACCGATGCTTCGATTGACGGGATTCACCTGGAGATGGACAACTACACCCCGTATATTATATAAGCTGGATCATAACGGACGCACAGAGAAAATTTTGAAGCTACGAACTGGAGATACTACCAGTTATTGAAGCTCTCAACAAATACCGAGTATACTTACTTGGCATCCGCTTTAAACTCGTAAGCGACTGCAATACTTTTACCAAAACAATGGAAAAACGAGACATTGCACATTGGTCCAGATTTCCCTAGCATTTGAAATGTAGTTTATGCCAAAAAAAGTGAATCTGGCCCAATGTGCATTGGCACAAGAGTGGCCCGATATATTCTAAATTTACAGGAATTTGACATCGAGGTGGAGCATCGAGAAGGAACACGTGTTCGGCATGCCGACGCCTTAAGCCGAAATCCAGTAATGTTAATCAAGCAATCAGCAAACTAAAGTATCTTCAAGTGAAGTACCTTATGTAAGCTTGTGGTGGACGTCGAACTAATAGTTGTTCGGTCTCTTATAGTGGACGACTAGCTGCTAGTGATCTTATCAAAGAAGCTCATGAGAGAGGACATTTTTCTATTAGGAAGACGAAAGACACAATTGCGAAAGAATATTATATTTCGAAACTCGAGGCCAAAGTTGTACGACATATAAGATGCTGCATTCCGTGTATTATCTCAAACAGCAAACAATGGAAAAAGAAGATGACAAAATCCATAGCCTAAAGAAGAAGAGCCACTGCAAACATTTCACATTCATTTTTTGGGTCCGCTCGAATCTACTCACAAGTGTTACAAGCACATCCTAGTTGTTATAGATGCATCACCAAATACTGTTGGCTATATACGACTAAGACGACATCCGCCCAAGAAGTCTCACATTCGGAAACCCAGTCCAGATTATTACAGATATAGGATCTGCTTTCATATCAGAAGACTTTAAGGAGTATTGTCGTTCAGACAATACCGGACCGCCAAGAGCAAATGGGCAGGAAGAGACTTAATTCTATTATTATATCTGTTTTATCCAAGCTTCCTGTTGATGACCCGAGCAAATGGTACAAGTTTGTTGGAAGAGTTCAGCAAACAATAAATTCAACTCACTCTAGAAGCACAAATATTAAGCCGTTCGAGTTATTTATTAGTTGGAGTTAAAATGCTTACAAAGTTTGATATTTAATTGAAGCAAATAATTTATGAGGAAATGATAGCAATGTTTAGTGAAAAAAGAGATGACCTAAGGAAGCATGCGAAGCAGCAAATCATAAATCTACAAGAGGAAAACAATAACACATGTAATCTACGACGAAAACCTTCATCATCTTATAAAGAATGCGATGTTGTTTCAATTAGACGTACTCAATTCGGAAGTGGACTGAAGTAAAAGCAAAAGTATTTAGGTCCTTATCTAGTAACTAATGTCAAATCAAAGGATACTTATGTTGACACTTAAGATGCACACTTTATAGAAGGTGTAAAAAATACGACTAGAAAATGCGCTAAGGAAGAAAAAGAAAGCATTCCTATTTGCTTTTAGCTGTGTCGGTATCCATGGGTGCTTCTATGGTTTATCCAATAAACGTCTATTGCACAGTGGTTCCGCCAGAGGCCGAAAATCAAAAGACGTCACAACAAAGTAGAAACAATTTTGATGCAAATTGTCATACTTCACAATGGCAAACCGGATTTTTTCTGGAAACATAACGGGACTTTCTAAAAAAATAGAACGAAACGCATGAACACGTGTTCATTTTTAGAGTATAGCTAAGCAAACGCAAATACATTCAATGTTAAACTCAATTTGAAGTGGTTCGCACATTCCTGTTGTAGAATGTTATCGAAAAAAGTGTTTAAGTCAGCTGCAGAAACTTTGCAGATGTGCAGGTCCAACTAAATTGCCATAGATCTGCGCACAGGGCCTCGCTACGTTGGTCCAGGCTGGTGTGGGTTGGCGGAGTAGCAGCGACGTTTGCTGTGGCGAGAGATAGTCGAGGACGGGGCCCGGAGAGGTCTAAGTTAGTTTTTCTAGTTTTCCTGATTCCCCATAGTGGCCGGCCGTGGCTGCATTGTGACATTCCTTGAGTATTTGCTCTCGATGTTCCAGGGGAACGCATAATCGTAGTTATCCGGGTGTGGGCCTCGCCGCCGATAAATCTGCCCGTTCTCGATTACATATCCTGAAAAAGTCCACCGGGCGTTCCATGACATGCTGTCGGAGCTTTACATTCCGGATCCTCTTTTCGCGCAAAGTGCAGCACATCCAAAGGTTGTCGCGATAAGGCATCGGCAATCACGTACATCTTACCTCGTCTATAATGTACCTAGAACTTGTAGAACTTGATTACATCAAGGCAGTAGCCTTCTAGATAGAAGCGATATTTCCTAATCGCCTTCAAAAGGCGTCGACTGGCTTAAGCAATGACTCTTTCTGTACCGTTGAATTGCTGAGTGAGCATCGCGCCGATGCCAACGTCGCACAGTTGGGCCTCTGCTCGGATAGCGTTGCAAAAATACGTTTTTTCAAGATCGCGTTTGGCCAAAATGATATATGCAATTGATAGGAAATACTTCAGAGATTATGAATCCAAAAAAATTTTGAAATCGGTTAAGATTCATGGGTGCTAGAGGCTTCCAAAGTTGAGACATTTTTAGTGAATAGGAAAAAATGATAATTTTTAAAAAAAAATCGCAACTTTAAAACTGAATATTGGGCGATTTCAACAATCGATCTTGAATTTTTGGTTTTATCTGAAAAAGTATGTTCTTTATGAATAGCATGTTTCATAAATTTTAATAATTACTTAAATCGTTATTGAACTAGAACCGTTTAAAAAATGTACTAAATATTGGCATTTTTTGAACTTTGGTGGAATAAAACTAGCAAGGATCAACGAGTATCAATACCGGACTACATACACTAAGTAGGTGAAATATTTACCTATCAGATGTATATAGTCCCAATATGCGGAGACCTGCGACAGCGAAGCGTAAGCCATAAAACTAAGGCAACCTCGCCTAAAAAATGCCCTGCAGCGCATAAGGAAGAATAAGAGCGCATGCGTATCGGCCTGTAGCTTCTTTGTATTTGAATGATAACATTGCGTAATGCTGTTTTGCAAATACTACCTGTTTACAAATATGCCTTTCTACAATGATAAATTGCTAATTACCTGCTTTGGAAAACTGACAAGACAGGTAAATGTTATTTAAGTTGATGAAAAGATTTTCCTAATTGTGGGTTGGTCGTTTTTATTTCCGTTTACCTAATTGGATGTAAATATTAAGTTTTTTACCTAATTAATGCAAAAGGGTAATACCGACTTTTCGTTCTACCTAGTTAATTCAAAAATATAGACAAAATATTTGCGACAGTTTATTTTTTAACTTCAAAAGTGGAAACAACTTAAAGCAGGACTGAATAGTATTTGTCAATATAATTCAAGACAGTTTTATTTATTTGTGCAAAAATGTTAAAGAATGAAACGATTTTGAAAGTTTTCCACGAGTGTGAAAACTTGAATAATTTTGAAATGGGATTGCTGAAGGAGATGGGCATTTCATTCGAAAACGCTAGTACGGAGCTAGCCGAGGAAGAGGAAGGCCGCATAAAGATGTGAAAGATTAGTACATAGGATTTTGGCTCACGGAAAGGATTTAATAGAATATCAGTGTTTACCACTTGGAGAGCTATCCGAAGAAGCACAGGAATGTAAAAACAAGGACTACAAAAGGTTCAGATACACTAATACATTAAAAATTTCTCGTCTTAGACAAAATGAAGACCTTTTAACATGCTAGCAGCCTCTTCGGACCCACTTATTGCATCACTGAGACACGTGCGATCACGAAAGGATTTGGAAAATAGCAACTATAGTCCCGAAATGTTGAGTTTATTAGACATTTATGTAAATATTGAAAATTATTTTGAAGAAAATCAGCCATCAATAGCAAATTTTCAAAATTAACCTAAAAAAATTAAAAAAAATTTTTTTTTTCTTTTTGCAATTATGTTAAAAAATCAAATTAAAACATTAAGAAATGTTACACAGTCGTCTAAAACAATGAAAAATTCCATTTGTGATTGAAAAAAACCGGGTTTCGATCCATTTTTAAAGGAAAAACGTGCTTGGAAATATTTTCTGACTTTGACCTTGAATATTACAGCACCACAAACACCCAGCACTTTTGACAAACATTCATTTTAAAGCTTAAGGTATTCTTTATCATATGCTTTTTAAATTTTTGAAATCGCTTTATTGGTTTAGACGCTATGATTTTTGCAATGCTAAATGCCAGAAATCCCTACTGTGCGTCGCTAGGCAACAAGGTGTGATGACGCTCCTTGCACGTTTGACAATCACAACGAGTCCCTGCTGTCTAATGGTTTCCAAACGCCTTTGAACTGGAATGTCAAGGAAACTTGGGTAAAGCCTGCTAGACGGCGGTTTGAGTTGAGATTTCGCGCAAAACGCTTGGCCTGCGCAATTGGGGCAGACTTATGTTCTTCGGTCGCATCGAGTACACGATATCGATAGGTGAGAAATCGGTTCAAATCGTACCTAGTGGAGACGACAGTCTTCTGTTTGTTTGGCACTGATTGTTCCCACAGGAGGATGGTGGCTTTCGGCAATTTGCTAGTGCATATGGCAATGAGTAAGACGTCCCAACTCTGAGTACTAACACCAGAACGCTGAAGAGCGGTTAGACACCCTCTAAACGCAGTCTGAAGCTCTTCCAAGGCTTCGGATTCTTCCGATTCTTGTGCCACCGCGGGAATCTGAAGGAGTTGTCTGGCTTAATCATGACAAGCAGACGGCTATTTTCGTACCGTGCGGTGAGGTTCTCCCACGCGGCTTGGAAACCTTCGTTCGTCAGGGGGGACTTAGCCACGATCGTTCTCGCTTTCCCCCTAGCGTCTTTGCGTTCAAGTGATAGAGCTTCTCCACTTGTTACAAATACGGATTGGCAAAATAAATGGCAGCGAACAAGTCGCGGAAGGTAGGCCATGCTCACACGTAGGAATTCTATGCCCGGAAGGCGCCGACGGAGCTGTTGGCTGACGCACATGACTCGCAGTCTGAGCCGAGAGCTATTCGATGCGTTCTCCGAACAACGTGTTTCGCCGCACATACACTGCGGGCACTAGGCATATTCGTGCTTCGCCCTAATGTGGTTTATGTTCGCTAGACTTTCCTCGTCTCTTTGGGCCGTGAAGGCCTTGTGACAACGGGAGTATTCCATCTCGACGGTTGACCCAAGGGATTTGAGCTACTCCAAGTGCATTTTAATGGAAAATAGGGGCACTTCGGAAGTTAGAGCTTCACTCGCAATAGTTTCAAACATAGTCAACGCATCGTACGCCAGAACGAAGTCGGAGAGGGACATGTTCGGACGCTGAACTTCCCCGGAGTTATAGAGGGAGACGAGAGATTGTCAGACTTCGGTGCAGTATTGGATGGCTCATTGGACGATTTCAGTGGACGATTTCGCCGATGAAATCCGACTTTGCGCAACCTTTGGTTTGAAAAACAAACAAAAAACGGATTGACCACAAAAATTAGATGGATTTTATGCATATCGATGGAAGTGCGTATAAAAAATACAGAATGGATATAATATATGTATGAGATAAATAGATCGAAGAAGAATGTAGAATTTTTTATAGAATATGCGAGGGTATATATATACCTATATAGGGGCAATATAATGGCCGGAAAAAATTATAAATGTATATATTTATTTATTTAATATGGACGGATATATATATATATATAGTCATATATCCAACAGCAACCCCCAATAACTTATAAATTTTTCGCCCCTTCTAAAATTTATAACTTTAAAGTAAACATCCGTTTTATTCACAAACAATTGGACACTTGCAATAACAATTGTCCCCCCTCAAAAACTTCCAGCGCGAGAACGCAATATTATAAACAAATCTGTCCCCAAAAATTCCTATAAGCGTGAGAACGCTTAGTATGCAAAATCAATAAGCCAATCAAATATCAGATCAAGACATCATCCGATAAAAAGCTCCCACTAGTAGCATAAAAAGCTTTCAACATAATTGTAAACATAAAAAGCTTTCTAACCGAACTGTAAACTTAATTGTATGAATACTGATAAGTTAGTTCTTAAGATACATCCTTTCAATAAAGATCGTTTCTTTTGAGTTCAATAGATCCAAGTTTTCTTTTTTTTAACCTATAAAGGAAGCGGATTTATAATTGGCGCAGTCGGTAGGATCGGTTAAAGTGAACTAATTATTCTATCCGTGTGTTACATAGAATTATTATCCGTGTATTACATAGAACTAGTGAATAATCACTATAAAACTCCGATCCGCAAAAGAATTTACGGGCATCGCTCAAAAGCCAACAACAGTGAAAAATATTTACACCAACTGTGTGTGGTATCAACTGTGTGTTGCAACCAAATTCCAATTGTGGAACGAAAAAAAAAAAAACGCCAACTGTGTGCGTTAATATCAACTGTGTGTGTTACAGCCATAAACTCCAATTGTGGAACAAAAACGCCAACTGTGTGCGAAAATATCAACTGTGTGTGTTACAACCTAAAACTCCAATTGTGGAACAAAACGCCAACTGTGTGCGAATAAAATAAAACACCACTAAAGATAAAATGGCAGAACTCACCGAAGCCCACCTTAATCAAGCACTGTCTTCATTAAGACAGGTGGCAAACTATGATGGAGCACCAGAGAATCTGACATCCTTTATAAGGAGGATAGATTTCATCATGCACCTATATCCAACCCATGACATGAGGCAACACAACATATTGTTCAGCGCAATCGAGATGCAGCTCACTGGAGAAGCTCAACGACTTTCGCAAATTGGACAAGCCAACACCTGGCCGGAACTAAGAACGTTTCTGATCAACGAATTAAAGACGCAGACCCCATGTGAGGAACTTCTTCGACGCCTCTACAACACCCAATATACAGGAAACCTTCGTAAGTTTGTAACTGAACTAGAAGATAAGTCTTATATTATTACAAACAAGCTTAGTCTTGAAAACGATGCAAATAACACCATTCTATATACAAATGCCTTAAATAGTACTATAAAAGATGTAATAAACAAAAAATTTCCCGATAGATTATTTATGACATTAGCCAGACACGATATAACCACAGTTAGCAAGCTAAAACAAGTAGCTCAAAGAGAAGGGTTATACGAGGATAGCATCACAGAAATCAGAAAATCAAATCAAAGCCAAAATCAAAAAAGTGGAAAATCTTTTGTACCCAATAGTACAACCCCGTCTCAAACAAAACAATCAGACACAACACAAAACCAAAAACTTTTCCAAGAATTTCAACAAAAATTAAATATTGATAGGGCTCAAAATCCAATGAACTATCAGCAGCAAAATAATTATCAAAAAAATAAGGTACCAAACCAGCCTACAAAAAGGCCAAGAGAAAGTAATAGTGGAGTCAGTAAAATGGATACATCCGAAAATTTTCATCAGAATGCCTCGGATCAATCAGAAGAAGAGATAGAGACAAGTCCTTCATCAGAATCACAATGAACAATAAACATTTGAGATGTGTAGTCGACTCAGGCTCTTCAATAAATATAATGTCCGAAAACTTTTTTAATTTTAAAACCTATTCAGGAGATACCAAAATTCATACGATTGAAGGAGCAGTAGAACCAAAAGAAATAATTTTCCTTGCACCCAGCAAACTTTGTCCGACAGAACAAAAATTCTATATCCATAAATTTTCAAATAACTACGACATATTAATAGGGAGAACCTACCTAAGAGCATGCAAAGCCCAAATTAATTATGAAGAAGAATATGTAAAGCTAGGAAACTATACATTTTATTTCAGAGAAATAGAAGAAATAGAAGAAGAAGATAACATAGAATGTTTAGACCCACCTACGAAAAGGGACCCAGACACAAACTTTGCTATCGAAAATGAAATAATCGAAAATAATCAGTATAGACTCGACCATTTAAATATCGAGGAAACCCAAAAACTAAAAAGGTCTTGTACGAATTCAGTGATATTCAGTACCGAGAAGGTGAAAATTTGACTTTCACGAGTACAATAAAACACTCTATTCATACAAAACATGAGGACCCAATCTATAAACGTCCTTACAAATATCCCCAAACGTTTGACATAGAAGTCAACAAACAAATAAATGAAATGATCGAACAGGGTATCATTCGAAAATCGAATTCACCCTACTGTTCACCCATTTGGATCGTCCCAAAAAAAGGAGACGCTTCCAACAAACAAAAATTCAGATTAGTCATTGACTACCGAAATTTGAATGAAGTCACAATAGATGACAAGTTTTCAATTCCAGTCATGGATGAAATTCTTGACAAACTGGGAAAATGCCAATACTTTAGCACCATTGATTTAGCTAAGGGATTTCATCAAATTCAAATGGATCCTGAATCTATTTCAAAAACAGCTTTCTCAACTAAACATGGCCATTACGAATACACACGTATGCCATTTGGTCTTAAAAATGCCCCGGCAACATTCCAAAGATGTATGAATAATCTTTTGGAAGACCTTATTTATAAGGATTGCCTTGTTTATCTGGATGACATTATAGTGTACTCCACTTCATTGGAGGAACACATATTATCACTCAGAAAGGTATTTAAGAAATTAAGAGAAGCTAATCTTAAACTCCAACTCGACAAATGCGAATTTATGAAAAAGGAAACAGAATTCCTTGGTCACATAATAACAACAGAAGGTATAAAACCTAACCCAGATAAAGTCAAAGCAATTCAAAATTTTCCGATCCCTAAAACCCCAAAAGAAATAAAATCATTCTTAGGATTATGCGGATTCTTTCGAAAATTTATACCAAACTTTGCACATATTGCAAAACCTTTAACTCTTGGATTAAAGAAAGGAGCTAAAATAAACATAAAAGACCCACATTATATTGCTTCATTTGAAAAATTAAAATATCTTCTTATGAATGACCCCATACTTGCATACCCCGATTTTAAAAAACCATTTTTCCTAACCACAGATGCTAGCAATATAGCTTTAGGCGCGTTCATTTCACAGGACCATAGACCTATTTCTTACGCAAGCAGAACGTTGAACGATCATGAGATAAATTATTCAGCTATTGAAAAAGAATTACTATCAATAGTTTGGGCAACAAAGTATTTCAGACCATACCTTTTCGGTAGAAAGTTCGAAATTCTAAGCGACCATAAGCCTTTAGTATGGCTCAACAATATAAAAGAACCAAATATGAAACTTCAACGATGGAGAATAAAACTAAATGAGTTTGATTATAAAATTAAATATTTACCCGGCAAAGAAAATCACGTAGCAGAGGCTCTTTCCAGAATTAAAATTGAGGAAAACTTTTTAGGATCAACAGACAGCACCGCAGCTACAATACATAGTGCTCATGAAGATAATGAAAATTACATTCCAATAATAGAAAAACCCATTCATTATTTTAACAGGCAAATAGAATTCATTCGAGGTTCAGAAGACAAAGCAGAAACATTAACCTATTTTTTTAAATCAAACATAAAAATAACATACAAAGAAATGACTAATGCTTACGCAAGGGATATAATTAAAAGATATCTTTGCGGTAAGAAAACTGTATTATATTTTCATAACGAACAAGATTTTCCCATATTTCAACAAGCCTTTATTGAAATAATACGATCAAACGTAAAAACAAAAACCTCGAAATCAAGCATTAAGTTAGATGACATTCAAACGTTTGCACAATTCAAAGAAATAATTCTAAAACAACATAAAGAATTATTACATCCAGGAATCGAAAAAACGATTAACTTGTTTAAAGAAAAATATTATTTCCCCGATTTTCAAAACCTGATTCAAAACATTATTAACGAATGCTCTGTATGCAATATCGCAAAGACAGAAAATAGAAATACAAAACTAACTTTTGAAATAACACCAGAAACTTTTAATGTCAGAGAAAAATACGTCATGGATTTTTACATGATCGACAATTTACAATTCCTTTCATGCATTGACATTTACTCAAAATTTGCAACACTTGTAGAAGTAAAATCTAGTGATTGGTTAGAAGCCAAGAGAGCAATTATGAAAGTATTCACTGAAATGGGCAAACCAATTGAAATAAAATCAGACAAAGATTCAACATTTCTGTTTATAGCACTAAAAAATTGGCTACAAGAAGAAAACGTAAAGTTAGAAATTACAACAAGTAAAAATGGCATTTCAGACGTAGAAAGATTCCATAAAACAGTTAACGAAAAACTCAGAATTATAAATAGCGAAAATGACATCGAAGATAAATTACTTAAATTTGAAAAAATTCTCTACATTTACAACCATAAGACGAGACATAAAACAACTAACCGAACACCAGCGGACATTTTTATCTATGCAGGATCACCCGACTATAATACCCAAGAAAATAAAATACATAAAATAAACAATTTAAATAAAGACAGACACGACTTCGAAATCGATACTAGATTTAAACAAGCACCATTAGTAAAGTCTAAAACAACAAATCCATTCAAAAAGACAGGAGAAATAAATCAGTTAGATGAAAAACACTTTGAAGAAAGAAACAGAGGACAAAAGGTCACACACTACAAATCAAAATTCAAAAAGAAAAAGAAAGTTAATAAAAGCAAATACGACAATTGATACATTACAGGTCAACAACTCAAGATGACTTTTTTGTGCATCGTGCTATTCTTTACTTTAAAATCAACATGCAGTCAATCCATTGACATAAACCCAGTAAAAGCTCCGAACGGTTACTTAATATTTAAGACAGGAACCATGGACTTACCGACAAACTTTGAATATCATTATTTAAAAGTGAATTTAACACTAATAGACATTACATATAACAATCTAATGCAACAAGCACAGGAATTTAAAGACATAATCCATATTCAATACTTAACAGAAAAATTAAGTAGGGAAATTAATGGAATACAAATTGTAAAACGTAATAAACGAGGACTCATTAACGGAATTGGTTCAATATACAAATATCTTTTTGGTACTCTTGATCAAGACGATAAAGACGAATTGGAAGAAAAATAAATAATCTTGAAAGTAATAGCGTACAAGCAAATGAACTAAATTATGTACTTAATAGACACTATAAATAAAGGTTTAGAAGTAATAAACAACCTCAAGGAAGAAAAGGAAAAATCAGTAAAAGTAGAAGTTCTAATCTTTAATTTTGAGCATTTCACAGAATACATCGAAGACATAGAAATGGGCATGCAGCTCACTAGACTAGGAATTTTCAACCCAAAACTTCTAAAACATAATCGCTTAAGTCATGTTAATTCGGAAAAACTATTGAATACAAAGACATCCACCTGGCTTAATCCAAATTCAAACGAGATATTTATCATTTCAAACATTCCTCAAGATATAATAAAAACCCCTGTCTTTGAGATACTTCCTTATCCAGATGAAAATAAAAATATTTTGACAGAAAATTCATACGATAAATACTATTTTAACAACAACACTTTGTTTAATAAAAATACAAAACAAATAGAAACTAATGAATGTATAATAGGCATTTTAAATCAAGTCCCAACCACTTGCAAATACACTAAAACATATAAAAACTATCAAGCTAATTACATTGAACCAAACATAATTGTAACATGGAATTTACCAAAAACAAAACTTAACCAAAATTGTGTAAACAACGACTTAATAATAGAAGGCAATAACATAATAAAAATTTACGATTGTGCCTTAATATTAAATGAAATATCAATAACAAATTCATTGCTTGACTACAGCCAAAGCATTTATGTAACAAACAATATCACTAGGCTAGAACCTATTTCTTTTATCCAAACAAAAGATATAATTAACGAACACACAAAATATTATACTGTATTTCAAACTATTACATTAACCACATTTGTACTTACTATAATAAGTTTGATTACATACTTAATCTATAAGTTTAAGGCAATGCCACAAAAATTAATAATTAAACATTTCCGATGAAATAAGAATCGTATTCCCACAGAAAAAATCGAAACCCCATTTGTTGATAAAATTGAATCCCAAAGTATAAACAAAATTGATACTTCAATCTTTGCAACTGAGAAAAATCTCTCGCTATACCCCAATGTATCCGCCTGAGGACAGGCTATTTTCTTTAGGATGGGGGAGTCTTATATCCAACAGCAATCCCCAATAACTTATAAATTTTTCGCCCCTAACTTTAAAGTAAACATCCGTTTTATTCACAAACAATTGGACACTTGCAATAACAATTGTCCCCCTCAAAAACTTCCAGCGCGAGAACGCAATATTATAAACAAATCTGTCCCCAAAAATTCCTATAAGCGTGAGAACGCTTGGTATGCAAAATCAATAAGCCAATCAAATATCAGATCAAGACATCATCCGATAAAAAGCTCCCACTAGTAGCATAAAAAAGCTTTCAACATAATTGTAAACATAAAAAGCTTTCTAACCGAACTGTAAACTTAATTGTATGAATACTGATAAGTTAGTTCTTAAGATACATCCTTTCAATAAAGATCGTTCCTTTTGAGTTCAATAGATCCAAGTTTTTCTTTTTTTTAACCTATAAAGGAAGCGGATTTATAATTATATATATATATATATATATATATATATATATAAATTAACACCATACAGCAGCAATAATGGCTGGAAAAAGATTATATATATATATTTGTTTATAAATATGGACGGATTTATATGTATCGGCACAATAATGGCTGGAAAAAATTATATGGACGACAAAATAATGGCCGCAAAAATTATATATATATTTATTTATTTATAAATATGGACGGATATATATTTCCTTAAATAAAGGAATCGACAATATTTGATATTGGCGCACTAGAGACGCCTTTCGATTTCACGACTCGACTAACTTGCCACCACTACTCCGAAACAGCGTTTCCGACCGCATAAAGTATATACATATGTATATTCTTGATCAGCATGAGATGATGAGTCGATATAGCCATGTTTATCTTAACAGCTATCGGGATGAAGTTTTTTGGGGGCTTTTTGTACCCGGGTAAGATAAAGTATGAAAATCATCGGGATCGGAGTACCATATCATATAGTTCTAGAAGAAACTTTTTTGCAGAAATTGGAGTATCCCCATGAAATTTTCCATAAACTCCATCTTAACAGCTATCAGAATGAAATTTAATATTTGAGCCACTTTTAGACGGGAGCTGATAAAGTAAGAAAATTGTCAGGATCGGACTACTATATCATATAGCTCTAGAAGAAACATTTTTGCAAAAATTGGAATATCCGCATGAAATTTAAATAGAACACAAGTTACAGTCAATATAAATCGGCTCAAGCGCTGCCTACTACGTCATCATCAAATCAACAGAGCACATGCATACACACAAAGACGTAGCGCTACACGAACTGTAGGTGTATTCGTGTTGTGCTTTGCTTAGGGAATGATGGAAGGAGAAAAAATTCTAAAATAAAAAAAGAAATTTTAAATTGTAAAAAAAAAGTGCCGAAGTTAGCTTCTTTGAAATTTTTTTGATTAATTGTTTTATAAATTTATGTGCGGAAAACAAGAAACTCGCTTTCCACGCGAGTGTTTTCTGCCAAAAGAAAAACAGGAAAAACAATATATGACAAAAAAAATAATGGAAGTAAAAAACAATTAGTCCATGTGGACAAGTGTTTTAATATTTAATAGGTATGTTTTTTATATTTATTTTATTTACAACTAAATTAGATTTACATTTACTTCACGTATATACATAATTGTTGGCGGTGTGGCTCAAACAAGCTACTGCGGGACTACCGCGAGGTATTGCTTCGCAGCGGCCGGCTTAAACTATACCTCCCTTCTCACCGTCTCTAGTCGCCGTTGTTCGACCATAACGGCTGCGGCAAACTCGCACACTGCCTCCCATGCGCGACCGTTTTCTAACATCAGAGGCGCCAGGTTCTCGATGGTGATGCGGGTACCGATCCGGGACTCCAACTCGCGTCTCTGTGCGGTGAAATGCTATATGCCTTTCGTCCTCGACGATGCCGGCTCCGCACCAGGTGCATTCGTCCGATGCCTTGTGCCTAAAACGCTTTAAATAAGCTCTGAAGCAGCCATGGCCGCTCAGAATTTACGTCAGGTAGAATGACGTGACTTTTGCCTACCCACTGTTGAAGGTCTGGGATAAGGCAGTAAGTCCAACGGCACTTCGCAGATTGCGTCCATCGTTGCTGCCATTGATCCACATGCAAGCTCCTTTTCAGTTACCACCACCGCGATATCATCGGCAAAGCCGATTATGCGGAAATACTTCAGAGATTATGAATGCAAAAAATTTTAAAATCATTTGAGATTCATCAGAGGCGCCCAAAGTTGAGACATTTTTAGTGAATAGGAAAAAATGATAATTTAAAAAAAAAAATCGTTATTGAACTAGAAGCGTTTAAAAAATGTACTAAATATTGGCATTTTTGAACTTTGGTAAAATAAAACTAGCAAGGATCAACGAGTATCAATACCGGACTACATACAGTGGTAGGTGAAATATTTACCTATCAGATGTACATACATATATAGTCCCAATATGCGGAGACCTGCGACACCGATGCGTAAGCCATAAAACTAAGGCAAAATTGCGCTGCAGGTATAAGGAAGAAGAAGAACGCATGCGTATTGGCCTGTAGCCAAGTGATAACATTGCGTAATGCTGTTTTGCAAATACTATCTGGTTATATATATGCCTTTCAAGAATGTTAGATTGCTAATTACCTGTTTTGGAAAAACTGGCGAGGCACGTAAATATTATTTAAGTTGATGAAATATTCGTCCTAGCAGGTTGGTTCTTTTTATTTCCGTTTACCGAATTGAATATAAATATTAAGTTTTTACCTATTTAATACAAAAAGAGTAATAACGATTTAGCGTTCTACCTAGTTAATTAAAACCAGAGGTTCGGGGTAACTTCGACAGCGTCAAACTTTGTATACCTTTGCTGCCAAGACAAGAAAAATAAAGAAGTTGAATAAACGAAAGAAACTAACCATCTCTGTTTTTTTTGAGATTCTGACGAATTATCTGCGGCCTGGCGATCGAACGGTAAATCAACCGTAAACCAACCGCTCGGCCACGGGTGGCGTTACTTTGTTCCAGAAAGGCAAAACACGTTACATTGGTGTCAGGTGTGGGGATTGTTCACGCCGAGTCCACAGGCATCACCAACTGAGACGTTAGATGAGGGTGAAAGCGGGGAACCGAATCCGAAAATAATCTGGCCCCTATCGACCGTCCAGAGACCTGAAATTCAGCCACCAGTATCAGAAACGTTTGCCATTCTAACGTTTCCACCTCGCCATATTTGAGCATTCCGTTCCTACCACATTGGAGCCATCCACGTACAGGCATCCAACCATGCAGTTGCATGAGTCACTGTGGACAGAGCCCCTCGGTAGGATGCGAGAACACTGGCTTGAATGGAGAAACCTTATTGGCGCAATTAATTCGTGAACTTTTGGCCGCCGTCCTTATAAATCTATGCGCTAAATACCGTCCCAATTTAAACAGGAAAGATGCTGCTATTTTAAATGGTTGACGTGGGACGGGGAATCCAAGCTACGTATTCACCCGTACCAAATGCTAAAGACAGCTTACATTGTATTGTTTTCTTTCAGCAGAGGTCATTGCCAATAGTGGTGGATACCGGCGCGGCAGTCACCACGAACCTCACCATGCCAGGTAACGATGTATGGTATGGCGACGTCAAGAAACACCTCTACTCAAGAAACGATGGTAAAGTTGCAAAATGCTGCGCAAGCCACTGATCGATTTGTTCTTGGTGAATGATTCTACGCCAACACTGCTGGGCACTGATGTTTGGCTAGAACACAAGGTCGTGATCGACTTTAATAAGATTCCTTTGGGTACCAAGCCTTTCTCTGCTACTTGATGACTCCCATCTGTTTGGTGCCACGCTCCGACACGCATGTCAGATTGCAGTGCGCGACGACTAAGCCGGCTTTACCAAGCTTATTGAAGGAAAACGGTTACACAGAGTTGCCGGACGATATCGTCCTGAGCACCGGCTTCGTCCAACCAGTGGCTGGCCAATTCTCTGCTTCGCTGCTTAGAAACCGTAGAAGTGGTTTTATCCGGCAGACACGAAGATGCGAGCTCAGATTCTGTCGATTGGGACCGATTCGAGGAAGTAGAAATGCCGCCTACAAAACAACTAATGCTAAACGGAGCCGGTCCGTCAGCCCATGGTCGTCGCCGGTGGTGCTAGTCAAGAAGAAAGATGGATCTACACGATTTTGTGTGGATTATAGGCGCCTGATGGGAATAACCGTCAAGGACTCATATCCGCTGCCCAAAATGGACGTCATCCTATCAACCATGTACGGCTCCCAGTTTTGACGATGGACTTACAAAGCGGATACTGGCAGGTGCGGATGGACATACCTCCCGACCAAAGCTTTCACTTGCGATGCGTATTTAAACGACTGGCAGGTCTTAAACTTAGTCCGAAAATGTGCAGCTTTTTAAAGAAACAAGTTAGTTACCTATGCCATATCATGAGTCGTGATGGATTACAGGCGTATCCCAACAAGATTGATAAAGTGCTGAGCTGGCCTACACCTCGAAATACCAAGGAAGTGCGATCGTTTTTGGCGCTTTGCTCGTACTACCGCAAGTTTATCCCCAACTTCGCTACTATTTCTCGAAGCCACGAATTCTGGGTCGGGAGCGGCCCAACTACAGGTTGGATAAGAACGAGTAATCGAGTATTATAGTTATTTACTATAATGCGAAAGAGTCGAAAGGAAAAATGGAGTGGCCGTGTTGTTGACAAGAGGCCGACGAGGCCCTCGGTAAGGTGGGCGATTGGATGAACGACCACTTAAAATTACATTGTGGGGCGAGAGCCCGGAAATTAGAGTCTTGTAGCATCTCAACAACCGCACTATGGTCTGGATGTCGATTTGTTTGGCATAAAGTCCAAATTTTCATGAAAAGATTCGGTGGTTTTGGTAATTGATTATGAAAGTAGATACCCTGAGCACAAAATATCAGCGGTATATATATATATATATATATCGTCTTTGATCGCAAATCGCCTTCATTCGCCTTTATTCAGTCAAGTTTAAATTTTGTCATAAAGAAGTCATCGATATTTGCTGCAGCAACAATCGAGAAATAAAATCTGTATCAGAATGGATCTACAGTAAAGTGAACAATAACGATCTGGAATAAGAAAAAATAAAAGAAATAGATAAACAAAATAAGTAATTTTGAATCATTCATTAAATAAAACTAATTGAAATGCAATCAAATGTTGGACCGATTTATGCCCATGCATTCTAAATGGCTGGAATCTAAAATATCAAGAGTTGTTAATGAAAATTATAAGACACCAAAGACAACAGGACGTCCACCTTTATCTTATGTTGTCCAATATGTGGTGTCACCCCAACTAAAATATTGGAAATTACTGATTTCAGTTCAGAAACTTTCACCCCAAAGCTTAATGCATTGAAATTTGGGGTAAGTCAACTACATGCATGGATCCGGTTTCTAGAATTTGTCCTGAACGTATCATACAGATTAGAGATTAAAAAATGGCATATGAAAGGTGACGATATCAAATCAGGAAAAGATTTGGAATGAAATGGGTCTACGGATAAGTATGCCAAAGACGACGACGGCTACGGCAATAGCAACTATGGTAATACCGCGAGAAGAGCTTTTGAAAATAGTAAAATACTATCATCCATAACCAGTTTTAGGGAGAGGCACTGTTAAATAATTTTCACATTATTTTAATAGCAATTTCATGTAATTTTTATTTAAGTTCGGATAAATTTCGTTCCTTTTGTGAGAGATCTTTTTGCTTATATATGCATATTTATCCGTGGTATCCAATGTCACCAACGATTCATAAAGTGTTAGCTCACAGTTTTCAAATAAACAATTCGACGTTAATTCCACTTGGATGCTTGGGCGAAAATGGTTCAGAAGCCTGGAATAAAATCTACAAAAAAGACAGACGATCACATTCAAGGAAAGATAGTCGAGTGACATTTTTCATAGAGCCATGGATTCCTCGGATCCATTACTATCGAGTGTCTGTTTGAAGGAGAGGGAAAGGAAAAACCCGAAAAAACCTGTTCCCAAAGAAGTTTTTTAAGTCTTCTGGAGTTGCCGTCTAAGGAAGATAAAGATTTATCTGGAAATGAATCGGACTTACAATCTGATTGTAATTCTAATTCTGAGGAGGACATTCACGACATAGAGCTATAAGAAGAAGGCGATGCCAATTAAACACAACAAACATTTTTGTAACAGAAAGTTAGTCTACTATGTAAAACGTGATAAACAACTGCGGTGTCGAGATCCGTATTTTCCAATGGAGTATCCGATTGCTTTTCGTTGTATTTATCTTGGCGCCTAGGCTCCTCCGAAGTTAAGATCAGGGAAGCTTATGTGTAACCGAGGTGAAGAGAGGTGTCCAAAGAGGACTCACGAATTACAAGTTTAGCCAACTTTGTCGGCCCCCATGGGAATGACTTTTCTTTTTCAAGTTAACTTCAAGTAGCGCGGACATAAAAAATTTGAAATAAAAGTGAAACTAATTTTTGTTTTTCTTAAATTTAATTTTGAAGTAAAATTTTAAGTAAATAGTTGTTTTTGAAGGAAAATAAATGTGGGTATGGCGTTATATAAAGGCGCAAGCTAGTTGTAAAAAACAAAAGAAAGAATATTTGAAAAAATATAAATTTTCATCCTCTAGATTTAAATTGTCGAGAGAAAGAAATACATACATATGTTTAATTAAATGCCAAGTTGAATGGCGCTTTTGTATGATTGTGCGGTACTAAGAAAATTTTTTTATATAGAATTGCCACATAGTTCGCAGACTTTGGGGGGATTGTATATCTCGGATTCAGCCGGATCGGATCCCCTATATCATATAGCTTCCATACAAACGTCTAAGTCACGAACAGTGACTTCAATTCGTTGAGCAGAAAAATTCGGTTCTCTTCGCTCCATCCTTAGCTGGAAGTGTATACGGCGTAACCATTGAGGCACACATTGCAATGCCAAACAACCAATTGTCAAAGATGGACAAGTTAGCGACACATCCAATTAGAGTCATTCGGTGTTTTCCCCAATTATAAAATATTTCCGTCAAAAGTACTCGAACTTCTCGCTAAACCGATAAATAAAAGCGATTTTGAGTCCTTACGGACAGTATTTTAATTTATGCCGCTATTTTCTTCAAATCTGCCACTCTGCACTGGTCGCAGTTGGGCTTAAGGAGTATGTGCCAGCTAATCGAGAAGTTGCATGTTATAATGAAGACCGAGAGAGATTATTCACTCGAGTCAGCAAATGAAACTAAGAGAAGAACCTGCGGCACGCTCAAATAATTCGAATTCGGTTATTCAGCTAGCCCTGGCGGTGCATAAATATTGCGCGACACTGGTCGCAATTGGGCTTAAGGAGTATCTTCCCGCTCCAGTGTTACTAGGCCAGCTAATCGAGAAGTTGTCTGGAGACATTACACTCGACTGGGGAAGGCACCGAATGATTCTAATTGGATGTGTCGCTAACTTGTCCATCTTTGACAATTGGTTGTTAGGCATTGCAATGTGTGCCTCAATGGTTACGCCGTATACAGTTCCAGCTAAGGATGGAGCGAAGAGAACCACAGAGCGAATTTTTCTGCACAACCAATTGCAATATTGATCTAGTCCGGGTCTAGTAAAACAATTTGTGGCATCGATGGCTTTAGGCAGATACACCACAAGTTGATCCACGAGACATCGGACTACAAGGAAAGCAAATCGGAGTGGCAGACGAAATAGGATGATAAACTAGTTCATCTAACAATTTTATTCCATGGAGGTATAACAAGCAAGGCTTTATTAAGATATATGCCAATCATGTTATGCGGAAGTAGGCGAAATTTGCCTCACTGGACAAGGGAGCCGCTTGCTCTTTGATTGAAGAAACTCTAGCGTGGCCGAAGAACTGTGCGTAAAGTGGACCAGTATGTGAGTGTCGGCGACGCGATTTGAACTTGCGCACGGTACGCAACAGTTAGCGACGAACTGATAACCTCAATAAACCATCTACAGTATAATATTCATATTAGATTTAAATTACACATCTTTTCGATGTCATCAATATCGTTGTTTTTTTTATTTTTCAAATGTGACTCAAACATGTATCCCAAATATAAATCGCGTTTTATATACAACTCAAAATCATTTTGCAAAATATCGATTTGTGAATCGGGAAACCTACTTTTTTTTACGAAATTAATTCGGAATAAATTTGTTGGGTCTGATTTATTTGATTAAAAGTTTTTATTTATTCGCTGCATAACTTCCAGAATGGCCTTTAAAATAGGATGTACAGCTAATTGACCTCATTGTATAAATCATCTAAAATTGAAGCTTTGTAACAGTTTTCTGTTAACGATGAGGTATTAAAATGAAGGCTTAATTCAACCCATTGGCTTAAAATTCTTTTACCATCATGTTTAATTGAGAGCCACCTTGTGTCGCATACTCTAGGAATTTAAAGGGTTACTGAATGAAAAAAACGGTTTATGCGAGAGCTATAATTAATTTTATTACATTCACAATAAGTTGCATTTAAAATAAAACATTTACTTCGACAAGTTTCATGACAACATACACTTTTAGTAAGCGGTTAAAATATAACACAAACACACAAATTAATATCCCGAAGAATAGGGTTAGTATGTAAATCACAAAAACGACTACTCTATCGGATCACTGTTTATGACCTGATATAAACCTTTGTGAGCCATCTGTTTACTTAAGCTCTTTGAAAACCATGAGTAGGTTTCACTTATTATGAATTCAAGCGATTCTGGCAATGTTTGCTTACAAGCTGTATTAACCGCTAATTGCACTAAATGGCACAAGCTGCATTTACCGCTAATTGCACTAAATGGCACAAATGGCACACGCATTTTACAAAAATTAAGAACGGTACGGGTTTATTCTCCTCCTTTTATTGGGAGTTTCCCTTTACAAAATTCTGGCAACAGACAGTTTGATATAGTGACCGCGTCTCCATTTTCAAGTGAACCTCGAAGTGCGGGGCCAAAGGGAATTTTATTAACCTTCGCGAAAGTGTCTACCTTTTGAACATGTTATTTTGCATGTCCATGAGGGCGAAGCGGTTCAATTTTCGAACTCAATGTGGATTTGAAATATTTCCTTTCAAGCTTTGAAAATGACAACAAAAATAATATTCGATAAGTCTGCTTTCGATTACACATTTATGAATAGGGGTTGCATCGCATGCTGAAGTCAAAATATTAATTTTCACGCGATGCCATATAGTTCAAAATAACAAATTGTATCAAAAAAGGGTAAAATGAAATAAAAAAAAGGCATTTCTTTAGAACAGGGGACGTTTCAAAATTTTCTGGAAATCACAGTTTCAAAAAAGACAGATCTGTCCGCAAAAATGACAAAACGGCAAACACTAATCTTGCACAACGAGGAGAAAGCATAAAGAAACTCTAGTTTTGCTTGCATCACATCTGAATAGGGATTCGCGGAGAGAAGAGAAAATAACCCAATCTTCATTCGTTGAATTCAAAATATGAACTGATTTTATTATCTTAGGCTCTAGGAGGTAACAATTTTTCTTAGAAGATCTTATTCTAGACTCACACCCATGTATTTGGGGGTTGAAAATTTATTATTATTTTGGGAACGGCGTCGGCCGCTTGACATTCTGCCGTTGTGATCTTTTGGGTTAGTTTTAAGAATACAAATGTTTTATTCCACCTCGTGTGTGGCTGACTCTAATTTTAGACATATGCTAGGTAAGTTGTTTGGTACAAAGGTACCGTTGCATTGTATTTTCTTTTAGTGCATCTGATTTGGTGAAGCCAGCTCAGATGAACACTGTGTTTATTCTTAAACATTCTGCGAGGGGCCGCCAAATGGGGCGATTGGGATTCTTTCATTGCGTTGTCTTAAGCAAATTATTATTATTAATATTATCATTAGTAAAATGAGCAACATTAAAGAAGCATGACCAGCTACGTGAAGGAAGTTTAAACCTAGTAATTCAATATTATGTTCCTTTAATGATTGTAATTGGCTTCCTATTCTTTCTAATTCTGCCGAATGGTTCACTATGTTTGCTTCTACTGAACTCCATGCTACATTTTCTATGTTACTAATATCGTTTACGTGCGAAGTTTTAACAGCTATGTACTATTCTGATTGGACGCTATGATGAGCTACTAAAATTTTATCTTCTGCCCTAGCTGTGCAGCCTGATCTGAGGTTTAAAATTCTTTGTTCTGGTTGTATCCAGCACCTGCTGCTGTTCGTTACCGCATTGGACTCTGGCCTTAGTTTTAGGCGGTACCTTGAATAACCAACTACTGCTGAATTCTAATTCTACCCAGTAAGATTTTGTCTCCACAATCGTTCTGTATACGCAACTAGATTTGTTATTCTGTTTAAAAGGTGTCAGCTCGCAGGCATTATCATTGGCACTACTCCATGGCCAACTTCCTTCACTTGTTGTCCTGTTCGACTGCCAGCTACGACGAGTCAATTTCAAAGTTATATATTAAGTACTAGCTATCTAAATGGACCATTACCATTTGATTATTGTTTAATCGTACAGGCACTAGAACAACTTTTATAGAGAAAAGCCGGATGCCTACCAAAAAGTGGCATTTTTTCATTTATGATTAGTTTTCTGTCAATAAAGATACCCTTGGCCGTCAACAGAGAATATGTATATATCATTTAACTCGGTCCCTGTCCTTTTACCTGGTAGTACTAAAGCTTCGGACAACTTGTCCTTTATTTTCGTTATTTCCAACTTCATCTGGCTTGGTTTTAAAATGTTAGGGTTCACCCTACAATGGTTAAAGTCTATTAAAAGATTTATAATTCCTGTCTGGATTTTTTCACATTCATCCACCACTGAACTCAATTGGTTTACAATCATGAAAAACTAAATGGATTCTCTATATACGTAATAGCTTTCTTTTAGTACTTCCGCCATATTTTCAATCCGGTTGTTCATGTTGCGAAAGTTATCATTTATTTCATCTATAGTTGTCTTAAGAATGTTTGCCGTGGAGTCTACTATCTATGTCTGCCTTTCTTGTAGGTGTTTCAGATTTTGCTGATTTGTCAGTAAATTTCTCATTTTTTTCTTCCATCTGTACTCTGTCATCTGCATCCATTATGCCAAATAATATATGGTACAGTGAACCCATGAATTCAAACGGTGCTCGTTTGCTTCTTGGCTTATTTTGACTCATGAACAATCTATTATTTTCTTCGATTTCCGTAATGCATTTTATCGTGTTGTCTAACACGAAATGGCACTGGTCTTCGAAATTATATAACTTTTGACATAAATCCCTCATTTTAGGAATCAATTTGTCACCTTTAGTAAGCATTTCAAAATATGCCGATATGTCATAGGACGCTACTACCTCCACCTCACCCATTGGATCTATCTATGTATTTCTTTGGAATTGTGTTGTTTTTATTTTGAAATTTACCTTTCTTCTTCTCCCAACGTTGTCTTACACCTGTGACATCTATTGTTGTTGCCACTACAGATTTATTCTCATTTGATTTGGTGCATCCCGAAACGATCCAACCAAATTGAGTATTTTGGCCTACCAGGTTTATTAAAGGTAGGATCAGCTAGCACGTAAGTTTGCCATTTGGACATATCCACGTTTTCTATTTTTAATGGAAGAGCTTTCATTAACTTTGGCAACACAATTGCCTCAACCTTAAGATATCGCTTCCAGGTATTTTGCGTCTTTACATCTATCTTTACCTTATGTTTTGATATTTTCGATTTTATGGAGGACACGCCACTTATTTCTGTATATTGTTTAATTTTAGGTAATTTTAATATTTGAGCGGCCTCTTCGGACAAAATGGTGCTCTGTGAACCACAATCAATAAGGGCTCTTAGAGTCTTATATCCTCCATTTACATTTTTTACTTGTATTACAGCCGTGGCCAACAGTGTTGGTTGTGCGGTTACACAAGTATTAACTCTCTCCTGTGTTTCTTCAAAATGGAGTAAGCTATGGTGTTTCTTACTGCACAATGAACAGACCATTTCATTTGTGCACACCTTATTGCTAGAATGGTTCAGGCATCTTATGCAAAGCTGCACTTTTTGGCTGTTCCATACCTTTCAGCAGGTGTCAAACCTTTAAACTTATAGCACTTTTATGCTTTGTGTCCCGCAATTTTGCAAATCGGACATTTATTTTCGACTTCCGCATAATTTAACACAGTTTTTAGCGGTTTTTTTCTTTTCTTTGCTCATGGCACTTAGCGAGCAATATCTTTGCTCCAAGTATTTCATGACATCAGATAGCATTTGAATTTGCCTTGTTTTTCTAGTCTGACTCTCATACAATTGTAGAGTCTCTCTGTCAAATGAGAGAGTTGAGCGACTATTACGTCAACTTCATCGGACAAATTTGCTTTAATTTTAATTAAGTGTATTGACTCATTAATTATGTCAAACACTCCTTTTACACTTTTGCGGATTCATTGTTGATCATAGGTAAATCAACTATCCGACTCAATTGTTCGGAAAATACCCTCCGATTATTTTCATACCGCTTGGTTAACAATTCCCAAGCGGCACTATAATTGTCAGCTGAACCTGACAATAGATGGGCTACCATGCTCCTTGCTTCGCCCTTTAATGCGGAATTCAAATAGTTGAATTTAAGCGTAAGACTTAGATCCTCTCTTTTTCAATCAGTTCCGCGAATAATTCTACAAACAAGTCCCATTCTCTTGGCTCTCCAGAAAATGTGGGTAATTGTATTTTTGGCAACACTGGTAGTTCAACATATATTGTTTTATTATTGTTTTATTATTTTAATTTAATAAATTTACATTTAAATTGAGTCAGCACCAATTTCGCATTGCATACAGTTTGTGCCAACCCGGCGCGAATTCGCCTCTGGCGGAGTGGTTAGAGGCCAAGCCTAAAGGATCGGTAGAGATATAGGTTCAAATCCTGTGTGAAACCTATATTTGTTTTCCTTTCCACTTTTTTGGTCCCACTTTTGCTGAAGTAACCTTGGTCTACTGGTCTACGCTCTTAGTTCTAGTCTACCTTAGTTAGTCTTAGTTCTGGTCTACGCTCTTAGTTCTATACTAGCTTGGATTTAGGCCACCGATTCGGGGCGGTATATCTCGCAGCCGTCGTCAGGAGGAAATTCTTGGCCACCGGGGGACTGGCGTACGTAGACCAAGGAATACTGGAGGCATACTGGACGCGGAGTACGAACCCGCTTAGTGAAAACGTGGCGAAACTTCAGAAACTGCATGCAGATCTGATATTGCTTTTCCAGGGCAAGGGCGTTGCACCAGAGGAGACAGCAAGTCCAGGTCTAGTCCCACCGCAGCGAGGAGTAGAGAGCAGCAAACGGATGCAGAAAGCGCAACGGTATCTGAGGTACTTCAATCCAGGAGTTGCCACTGTACATGTGAATGCATGAAGCCCCCATTTAGTGCTGCAATAGGAAATGCCGGGTCGATTTCGACTTCGAATAACATCCCACAGGCGGTCCAAAAAGTTCGAAGAATACGAAAAGTATACCACAATTGCAGCGGCAACAGAAGCATCGGATGCTGCCAGCCCCTTCGGTGCAAAAAGGGATCACCAGCGCCTCGAGGAAGACGAAGGTCAAATCGCAATCCGACCAGCAATATCGAGTCTAGCCAAGGCTGGCAAGAAGTGGGCCCAAAACGTAAGACCCGCGTAGGAGGCAAAGCCCCGAAGGGCAAACCAAACTAGAGCCCTTCCGGGATTGAACCGACTTCTTCTGGAGTTAGCTATAGTAATGTTCTGGCGTTGGTTACCCGGCGAGCGGGTAAGCTGAACCATGTTCGCCGCCATGTAAGCAGAGTCAAGCGTACTGCCAAAGATGGGGCCTTCTGCTGAAATTACACAACACAAAGCGATTCCCGAGGCCTGATGGACGAAATTTCCCAAGTTTCGAGGGGGGGGGTCAAAGTTCTCAGGAAATTTAAGTCAGCAATTATTCGGAATTTGGATGACATAGCTGAGCCTCGCCATATTATTGAAGCTCTAGCTAAACACGCGAATATTGACGCATCGACGTGTACGGTGAGGAGTATGCGGCCGGGATATAAGCTCAATACTCAGGTGGCGATCATCACAGCCCCGGATGTGGTAATGCATAAAATACCGCTCCTGGGTAAGCTGGAAGTAGGCTGGAATCCCTGCAGCATCAAGGAGCTGGAAGAGCTACCAACTCGATGCTATCGATGCCTGGGCTTTGGCCATGTAGCAGCCAAATGCAGCAGCCAAACCGATAGGTCGAACTGATGCCTCAAATGTGGACAGTCAGGCCATAAGGCTGCAAAGTGCGAAGGTTCGGAAACTTGCTTCCTTTGTATTGAAGCAGGCGTAGACAGGGTCAAAATAGGCCACAGAGCTGGTGTCGGCTATGTCCTCAGTTGAGGCGGACCGGACGAAATTAAGATGACGCCCAAAATAAAAGTGATACAGCTGAACTTGAACCATTGCATTGCGGCTCAAGATCTTTTGCACCAAACAATCCACGAAGTATCAGCAGATATTGCAATTCTGAGCGAACCATATAGAATGGAAAGTATTGGAGGCTGGGTCTCAGACCTGACAAACAAGGCTTCTATTTGGACCTTCAGTGCACTCCAAGCACCTCTGGTTAATGTGCGATCATACGATGGCTTCGTCAGAGCGCAGATCTGCGGTAGCTACTGGGTATATAGCTGCTACCTACCCCCCAGCTTATCTATCGCTAGATTTGGTGAGGTCATTGACGAACTAGTGGAAGATGCAAGGGGCCGCACCCCAGTTATAATTGGCGGTGATTTTAATGCATGGGCCATGGAATGGGGCAGTAGTCACACAGATAGAAGAGGCCGTTTGCTTCTCGAGGCTTCTTTCGTTACTCAACACAGGGTCCAAGAAAACCTTCAACAGAGCAGGTATGGGATCAATAATAGACTTGACGTTTGTTAGCGATCCACTTGTGCGATTTTCCAACTGGAAGGTATGCGATATTTACTCCGCAAGTGATCACGAGGTAATATTGTTCTCCATTGGCTGTAGTACACCTCCTCACCATACTACTGTGAGCGAAGGAGCATTCAGAGAGGATACTTTGAGCATTCCTGCTTTCTGTGGAAACCTGCTATTCGAGACGAGTGCAAACAGCGCAGAAAACCTGGCGCACAGCATTATGCATATCATCGAGACAGCCTGCAACGCTAGCATGACACGTCGAAAGCTTTTTAAACGCCCCTATGCGGCTGTACGTTGGTTGACGGGCGTGATTCGGCGGGGCGACTGTTTCAGCGCTCAAGAGGTACAGAAAGTTTGAATCTCTTAGGCTCGAATACCATAGCAAACGGCTGAAACTAAAGCATGCAATCAGGAGTAGCAAAAGAGAATGCTTACTGCGTCTTTGCGATTCTGCCGAGCACGATCCCTGGGGGAAGGCATACCAGACCGTGGTCAAACGCGTTGATGTCGGGAAAACATCAATACCATCTGATGCAGCGAGCCTGAACCAAATTGTCAGCTCACTTTTCCCTCAAAAACAGGTCCAGCTACCATTGGCAACTTCGAAGCAGTGAAATAGAATTAACATCGTGCACGAAAACAGAACTGTTAGAAATCGTCGATAAACTCAATAATAAGAAAGCTCCTGGCCCCGACGGCATCCCGAACAGAGCTTTAAGGCTGGCAGTTAATCTGCACCCTTATGTGTGTTAAATGTACAATGCATGCCTGAGAGAAGGAACCTTCCCATCCAGATGGAAAAGGCAGAATCTGGTACTTCCTACCGAAAACCTGGGTAGCCCCCCGGTGAAGCCTCACCAACATGGCTTTTGAGCAAGGAGGTGGACTTTCTCCTAACCAATATGGTTTTAGAAAGGCAAGATCGACGATAGACGCGATAAACACAGTTGTGGACACAGCCAGAGACGCCATATCTGGTAACCGATGACCCAGTTCCTCACAGGACAAGGTTGTTTCCGGTCCTACCTGCATAGATTCGGGCACGAGGCTGAGCCATACTGCTCGACGTGTGGCGTAGGATTGGTGGAGGATGCGGAACATGTCCTTTTCGCATGTAGACGATTTACCAGGCAACGGGGCTTCTGGAAGAAACGGTTGGCACTGTGCTGACCGCGGAAAACCTGGTGCCTATTATGCTGTCAGACGCGGCGGCATGGGAAGCAGTGAGCAGCTTCGCAGGCTTTGCGGCAATCAGCCTAAGAAAGGCAGAGAGTGAGCGAAATGGCCAAAACTAATGGGTTCTAGGTTTCTGCGAAGTTTTTCTCCATGGGACGTCCCGCAGAAATCCCCCTATTAAATATTTTTCTTGCCTTCAATTTTTGTAATGTATATATGTTATATACCGCAATAAATGTAGTAAAGGAGATAAATTAAAAAAACACATACACATACATTGATATAAATTTACATTTAAATTGAGTCACCGCAAATTCCGCATTGCATACACTTTGTGCCAGCCCGGCGGAATCCGCCTCTGGGGAGTGGTTAGAGGCCAAGCCTAAAGGATCGGTAGAGATATAGGTTCAAATCCTGTGTGAAACCTATATTTCTTCTCCTTTTTCTTTTTTTTTTTGGTCCCACTTTTGCTGAAGTAACCTTGGTCATACTGGTCTACGCTCTTAGCTCTATACTAACTTGGATTTAGGCCACCGAGTCGGGGCGGTATATCTCCCAGCCGTCGTCAGGAGGAAATTCTTGGCCAACCGGGGACTGGCGTACGTAGACCCATGGAGGCATACTGGACGCGGAGTACGAATCGGCGTTCGGGCGACGACCGATGCTGCAGCGGTCTCCGCAACAGCATGGAGTCAGCCAAAGTGAAATAGAGGGCAAAAAAATGGAGTAAATCTGGATCTGAATCCTGCCTGACGCACTGATGGCCGCCAGTTCCAGTCTAATGGCGAACCAAGTCTGTTGAAAGAGGGTCCAAAACTCAATCATCTGACACCCCAAAAAGAGCAAGAGGCACCCCGAGTCCTGCCAGTAGCCCTGAATCTAGGAGTGTTCCGTGGAAAGGAGAGTAAAAGTGCAGCCAGTGTGTTAGGAGCCTAGACGAGATGGGACTCGTGCTAGAGTCCATCTCAATGCAGACGGTAAAATGCAAAGATGGGCGAAATCGCTCGATTACGAACCCGCTTGGAAAGGGCGAACTTCGGAAACTGCATGCAGATCTGATATTGCTTTTCCAGGGCAAGGGCGTTGCACCAGAGGAGACAGCAAGTCCAGGCCTAGTCCTCCGCAGCGAGCGAAGGAGTAGAGAGCAGAAAACGGATGCAGAAAGCGCAACGGTATCTGAGGTACTTCAATCCAGGAGTTGCCACTGTACATGTGAATGCATGAAGCCCCCATTTAGTGCTGCAATAGGAAATGCCGGGTCAATTTCGACTTCGAATAACACCCCACAGGCGGTCCAAAAAAAGTTCGAAGAATACGGAAAAGTATACCACAATTGCAGCGGCAACAGAAGCATCAGATGATGCCAGCCCCCTTCGGTGCAAAAAAGAGGATCAGAGAGAAGACGAAGGTCAAATGCGCAATCCGGACCAGCAATAGCGAGTCTAGCCAAGGCTGGCAAGAAGTAGGCCCAAAACGTAAGACCCGCATAAAGGGAGGCAAAGCCCCGGAAGGCAAAACAAGACGCCTTGCTGATTGAACCGAGTTCTGGAGTTAGCTATAGTGATGTTCTGGCATTGGTTACCCGGCGAGCTGACGATAAGCTGAAACCATGTTCGCCGCCATGTAAGCAGAGTCAAGCGTACTGGGCGCCAAAGATGGTGGAATTAGGCAACGCATAAAGCGATTCCCGAGGCCTGATGGACGAAACCAAAAGAAACACAAGGCAAAGAAAAAAAAAAATATATATATAGAAAAATTTAAATACACCGCACAAAGATAATTATCGATAAAAAATCAATACTTCACAAATAAAACAAAGAGCACAAGCACAAAGCAGACAGAACAACAAAATCACTAGCACTGATGGTATGATCGGGACGGTGAGGGGAGCAACTGCAGAAGCAATGACGAGAGAGCAACAAAACAAAAAAAAATAAAAACAATTTAAATGCACCAAACACTAATCACGAAAAAGAAAGAAAAAGCTGTTTAATTTGGCGAATTATGCAAATAAAACACAAGGGTTTCAAGCAAACGACACCAGCGAAAGCGAAAACAAACTAGGCACAATTAAAAATTGAGAGAAAACAACATATATTAATAAAAACTCAGGGCTAGGGAGCAAAAACACGACCGTCACGTCAGAGAGCAGAAGATGAATCTCTTAGGCTCGAATACCAACTGGCAAACGGCTGGAACTAAAGCATGCAATCAGAGGTAGCAAAAGATAATGCTTCCTGCGTCTTTGCGATTCTGCCGAGCACGATCCTTGGGGGAAGGCATACCAGACCATGGTCAAACGCGTTTATGTCGGGAAAACATCAATACCATCTGATGCAGCAAGCCTGAACCAAATTGTCAGCTCGCTTTTCCCACAAAAACATGTCCAGCTACCATTGGCAACTCGAAGCAGTGAAATAGAAATAACTGCGTGCACGAAAACAGAACTGTTAGAAATCGTCAATAAACTCAATAATAAGAAAGCTCCTGGCCCCGACGGCATCCCGAACAGAGCTTTGAGGCTGGCAGTTAATCTGCACCCTGATGTGTTCTTAAAAATGTACAATGCATGCCTCAGAGAAGGAACCTTCCCATCCAGATGGAAAAGGCAGAATCTGGTACTCCTACCAAAACCTGGCAAGCCCCCCGGTAAAGTCTCATCATATAGTCCTATCTGCCTTCTGGACACAGCAGGGAAAATATTGGAATCGCTCATAGCGCGTAGGCTCAACATGGCTATTGAGCAAGGAGGTGGACTTTCTCCTAACCAATATGCTATTAGAAAGGCAAGATCGACGATAGACGCGATAAACACAGTTGTGGACACAGCCAGAGACGCCATATCTGGTAACCGATGGAAAGGGGGAACCAAACAATACTGTATTGTGGTGACTCTCGACATCAGCAACGCATTCCACTCAGCTGAATGGAGTCGTATAATGGGCAGTCTGGCTTCTTTCGGCGTTCAGGGTAATCTGCTGCATATAGTGGACAGCTACTTTACAAATAGACGCCTCCGATACTCGACGGTGGACGGTCCGGAGGATTACAGCATCTCTGCTGGAGTACCACAGCGTTCAGTCCTGGGCTCTCTCCGGTGGTGGTAACTGAAAAGGAGCTTGCAGCAGCGGAACAAAAAATGCAACAACGCCATTGCAACTATTGGTCGCTGGCTGGCTGTTGCAGGTCTTGAATTGGCAGCCCACAAACCTGAAGCCGTTTTAATTAGCAGCAGAAAGTCGAGACCGCCTCTATAGAAGTTGGTGGCACAACTATTTACATCTGAGAGGGCCATCAAATACCTAGGTGTAATGCTGGATACACGACTCTGCTTCCGTGAGCACTTGGAGTATACGTGCCAGAAGGCACTGTGCTCTGCACGCGCGCTGGCAAGGATCATGCTGAATACAAGAGGCCCCAAGCAAGAGAGAAGGCTGTTGTTAACTAGCGTGACAAAATCCATTTCCATGTACGCTGCTCCAGTTTGGGTTAGTGCGCTTCGGGTAAAAGCTATAGGCGAGCGCTGGAATCGGTGCGCAATGAGGATTTGCTGTGCGTTCCGAACAATCTCAGACGATGCTGCGCATGTCATCGCTGGTCTGTCTCCAATCAGTGATCTAGCGTGCGAAGCTGATGCGGTGTACAGAGCGCTACACTCGACACCAGTGGTCGAGCGATTGCCCTTAGCCAGCATACGGCAAGAAATACGAGGCGAACATGTGGCTCGATGGCAACAACGATGGATGCAATCTGCGAAGGGCCGTTGGACTTACTGCCTTATCCCGGACCTTCAACAGTGGATAGGCAGAAGTCACGGGCAAGTGACGTTATACCTGACGCGAATTCTGAGCGGCCATAGCTGTTTCAGAGCTTATCTAAAGCGTTTTCGGCACGAGGCATCCGACGAATGCACGTAGTGCGGAGCCGGCATCGTCGAGGACGCAAGGCATATAGCATTTCACTGCCCTCGATATGACGCACAGAGACGCGAGTTGGAGTCCCGGATCGGTACGCGCATCACCATCGAGAACCTGGTGCCTCTGATGTTAGAAAACGGTCGCAGTGTGCGAGTTTGCCGCAGCCGTTATGGTCGAACAACGGCGACTAGAGAGGCTGAGAAGGCCGCTGCGAAGCAATAACTCGCGGTAGTCCCGCAGTAGCTTGCTTGAGCCACACCGCCAACAATTATGCACATAAATTTATAAAAAACAATTAATCAAAAAATTTCAAAGAAGCTAACTTCGGCACTTTTTTTAAATTTTAAAAATTCTTTTTTTTTAAAAATTTTTTTCTTCCCCCCATCATTTTTTTTTCCCTAAGCAAAGCACAACACGAATACACCTACAGTTCGTGTAGCGCTACGTCTTTGTGTGTATGCATGTGCTCTGTTGATTTGATGATGACGTAGTAGGCAGCGCTGGCGCCGATTTTTATTGACTGTAACTTGTGTTCTATTTAAATTTCATGCGGATATTCCAATTTTTGCAAAAATGTTTCTTCTAAAGCTATATGATATAGTAGTCCGATCCTGACAATTTTCTTACTTTATCATCTCCCCGGCTAAAAGTGGCTCAAATATTAAATTTCATTCTGATAGCTGTTAAGATGGAGTTTATGGAAAATTTCATGGGGATACTCCAATTTCTGCAAAAAGTTTCTTCTAGAACTATATGATATGGTACTCCGATCCCGATGATTTTCATACTTTATCTTACCCGGGTACAAAAGCCCCCAAAAAAAACTTCATCCCGATAGCTCTTAAGATAAACATGGCTATATCGACTCATCATCTCATGCTGATCAAGAATATACATATGTATATACTTTATGCGGTCGGAAACGCTGTTTCGAGTAGTGGTGGCAAGTTAGTCGAGTCGTGAAATCGAAAGGCGTCTCTAGTGCGCCAATATCAAATATTGTCGATTCCTTTATTTAAGGAAATATATATCCGTCCATATTTATAAATAAATAAATATATATATAATTTTTGCGGCCATTATTTTGTCGTTTATATATCCATGCGTCCATATTTATAAATACATATACATATATATAATTTTTTCCAGCCATTATTGTGCCGATACATATAAATCCGTCCATATTTATAAACAAATATATATATATAATCTTTTCCAGCCATTATTGCTGCTGTATGGTGTTAATTTATATATATATATATATAAAGTCTAGCGAACATAAACCACATTAGGGCGAAGCACGAATATGCCTAGTGCCCGCAGTGTATGTGCGGCGAAACACGTTGTTCGGAGAACGCATCGAATAGCTCTCGGCTCAGACTGCGAGTTATGTGCGTCAGCCAACAGCTCCGTCGGCGCCTTCCGGGCATAGAATTCATACGTGTGAGCATGGCCTACCTTCCGCGACTTGTTCGCTGCCATTTATTTTGCCAATCCGTATTTGTATCAAGTGGAGAAGCTCTATCACTTGAACGCAAAGACGCTAGGGGAAGCGAGAACGATCGTGGCTAAGTCCCCCCTGACGAACGAAGGTTTCCAAGCCGCGTGGGAGAACCTCACCGCACGGTACGAAAATAGCCGTCTGCTTGTCATGATTAAGCCAGACAACTCCTTCAGATTCCCGCGGTGGCACAAGAATCGGAAGAATCCGAAGCCTTTGGAAGAGCTTCAGACTGCGTTTAGAGGGTGTCTAACCGCTCTTCAGCGTTCTGGTGTTAGTACTGAGAATTGGGACGTCTTACTCATTGCCATATGCACTAGCAAATTGCCGAAAGCCACCATCCTCCTGTGGGAACAATCAGTGCTAAACAAACAGAAGACTGTCGTCTCCACTAGGTACGATTTGAACCGATTTCTCACCTATCGATATCGTGTACTCGATGCGACCGAAGAACATAAGTCTGCCCCAATTGCGCAGGCCAAGCGTTTTGCGCGAAATCTCGACTCAAACCGCCGTCTAGCAGGCTTTACCCAAGTTTCCTTGACATTCCAGTTCAAAGGCGTTTGGAAACCATTAGACAGCAGGGACTCTGTTTTGCAGCGGGCATAATTGTCAAACGTGCAAGGAGCGTCATCACACCTTGTTGCCTAGCGACGCACAGTGGGGATTTCTGGCATTTAGCATTGCAAAAATCATATCGTCTAAACCAATAAAGCGATTTCAAAAATTTAAAAAGCATATGATAAAGAATACCTTAAGCTTTAAAATGAATGTTTGTCAAAAGTGCTGGGTGTTTGTGGTGCTGTAATATTCAAGGTCAAAGTCAGAAAATATTTCCAAGCATGTTTTTCCTTTAAAAATGGATCGAAACCCGGTTTTTTTCAATCACTAATGGAATTTTTCATTGTTTTAGACGACTGTGTAACATTTCTCAATGTTTTAATTTGATTTTTTAACATAATTGCAAAAGAAAAAAAAAAAATTTTTTTAATTTTTTTTTAGGTTAATTTTGAAAATTTGCTATTGATGGCTGATTTTCTTCAAAATAATTTTCAATATTTACATAAATGTCTAATAAACTCAACATTTCGGGACTATAGTTGCTATTTTCCAAATCCTTTCGTGATCGCACGTGTCTCAGTGATGCAATAAGTGGGTCCGAAGAGGCTGCTAGCATGTTAAAAAGGTCTTCATTTTGTCTAAGACGAGAAATTTTTAATGTATTAGTGTATCTGAACCTTTTGTAGTCCTTGCTTTTACATTCCTGTGCTTCTTCGGATAGCTCTCCAAGTGGTAAACACTGATATTCTATTAAATCCTTTCCGTGAGCCAAAATCCTATGTACTAATCTTTAACATCTTTATGCGGCCTTCCTCTTCCTCGGCTAGCTCCGTACTAGCGTTTTCGAATGAAATGCCCAGCTCCTTCAGCAATCCCATTTCAAAATTATTCAAGTTTTCACACTCGTGGAAAACTTTCAAAATCCTTTCATTCTTTAACAACATTTTTGCACAAATAAATAAAACTGTCTTGAATTATATTGGCAAATACTATTCAGTCCTGATTTAAGTTGTTTCCACTTTTGAAGTTAAAAAATAAACTGTCGCAAACGAGAGGAATAATTAGCTCTTTATTCTATATTTTTTGAATTAACTAGGTAGAACGAAAAGTCGGTATTACCCTTTTTGCATTAATTAGGTAAAAAACTTAATATTTACATCCAATTAGGTAAACGGAAATAAAAACGACCAACCCACAATTAGGACAAATTTTTCATCAACTTAAATAACATTTACCTGTCTTGTCAGTTTTCCAAAGCAGGTAATTAGCAATTTATCATTGTAGAAAGGCATATTTGTAAACAGGTAGTATTTGCAAAACAGCATTACGCAATGTTATCATTCAAATACAAAGAAGCTACAGGCCGATACGCATGCGCTCTTATTCTTCCTTATGCGCTGCAGGGCATTTTTTAGGCGAGGTTGCCTTAGTTTTATGGCTTACGCTTCGCTGTCGCAGGTCTCCGCATATTGGGACTATATACATCTGATAGGTAAATATTTCACCTACCTAGTGTATGTAGTCCGGTATTGATACTCGTTGATCCTTGCTAGTTTTATTCCACCAAAGTTCAAAAAATGCCAATATTTAGTACATTTTTTAAACGGTTCTAGTTCAATAACGATTTAAGTAATTATTAAAATTTATGAAACATGCTATTCATAAAGAACATACTTTTTCAGATAAAACCAAAAATTCAAGATCGATTGTTGAAATCGCCCAATATTCAGTTTTAAAGTTGCGATTTTTTTTAAAAATTATCATTTTTTCCTATTCACTAAAAATGTCTCAACTTTGGAAGCCTCTAGCACCCATGAATCTTAACCGATTTCAAAAATTTTTTGGATTCATAATCTCTGAAGTATTTCCTATCGATTGAATATATCATTTTTGCCAAACGCGATTATGAAAAAACGTATTTTTGCAACGCTATTCCAGCAAAAAGGCCGAACTGTGCGACGTGTCCGTGTCGTCATCGCCCGCTGAGCAACTCCCGCACTTCAGCGTCACCGAGCGCTCGTCCGCAAGCGGCCAGCTCACAAATGAACAAAGCTATTTTGCATCCACCCCAGGCAGAGTCGCAGTTACTGTCATGGGCCAGAGTGACGGAGGATGTGCCGACAAAGTATGTCTGCTGATGCTGTCCCCTCCGTGTAATAGGCTGAACTGGATTGGAGGTCTCAGCTCTGGTCGTGTCCAAATTGTCCGTCTTTGGATGGGTTCTGTGTGGAGCTCTTATGCCTGATGCTCCGGTTTCTTGATTAGGTTTCGCTGCTCAGAAGCAAGTCAGTCCGGAAGCAAAAACTTGATGTACTCCTCACCAAGTTTTGGGGGGTGGAAGACTTTGCCGCAAAGCCGGAAAAGGAAGATGACGTGTTCTGCGAGCGGAATTCCCAGGAGAAATAAGAACGGACGATATGTTGTGTCCCTACCGTTCAAAGATCCGAATAGTGCTGACTTGAGTCATTAAAGATTCGGGTGACGCCGCCTCAGGATGGGAAAAGCTTCTATTTCTTCCATCACGCGCGACAGCACCACCACCAAGGTAGGTGTGGTATTTATTGCTTCGAGCCTATCCATCTACCTTCCAGTCCGATTCAAGTACTAAAGTGTTCAGGATTTTCAGGGTAACCAGGCGCCATTCCTGGCGATCCGAATCCAGCTACAATTGGCACGAGATGTGCAATCAATGTATCCTCAGGCGAGCGAAATCCTTTAGAACTACATGAATGTTGATGATGTCCTAGGCGGCGCTCATACTGAAGACTGAGCCCGTCTCGCCATACAAGAGCTTCAAGCAGCCCTTCAATCTTCGTGTCTCCGAAGGAAGTACTGAAGGAAGTACTTCAGGCTTTCTCAAGAGAGCACCTACTGCGAGAGGACTTTCTCGAGTTGGAAGACGCGAGCTCTGCGAAAACCTTGGGAACTCGCTGGCAAGCCGCCGAGGACGTCTTCTTCGTCATCGTAGCAGAACCACCAGTGAAGGAGTCAATCTCCAAGAGGCAAGTTCTGTCCCATATCGCTAAGCTCTTCGACCCCGCCGGCTGGCTAGCCCCATTTGTTATTCGAGCGAAGATATTCATGCAGCAAATCTGGTTAACCGAACTGGGCTGGGATGACTCTCTGCCGCATCTCCTTCTGCATCTTCTCAGCCAACTCCGCATCCTCCTCCGATACTCTAGTGGGAGCTTCATGGCTTCTGGGACGGATCCCAGAAAGTGTACGGAGCAGCTCTATATGTGCGGGTTAGGTCTCGCGATCAAGTAAGCGTCGATCGCCCCTAAACTTCCAATCCAACCTTCAACCTCCCAGTTTTGGACCGACTCTACCATTGTGTTGGCTTGGCTTAATAAACACCCGTGCAGTTGGTCCACCTTTATGGCCAATCGAGTATTTAGCATCTCCAAAAGCACCAGTGCACAAGGTTGCTCACGTGTGTGAGGACAACCCCGCTAATCTGGCAAGCCGTAGAGTCTCCGCGGCCGAGCTGAAAACCAGTAGTCTCTAATGGCATTTGCCAGACTGGCTTCGTCAGGATCCCGAGTGCTGGCCAACGCTCATTAGTGAACTTCCGGACACTTAGCTGGAGCAACGAGTCCTGTGCCACACCACTTGGACCACTCTGCTCGACGACGTGAGCGAACGGCTCTCGGACTATGGAAAAGTATTGCGAGTCACTGCATACATCCTACGCTTCGCTGCCAAAAGGATTTCGAAGCCTTCCACGGTCCACCTCACCAACCCACACGGGCATTGACTTCGCAGGGCCTTTCGAGATCAAGAATTACATCGGGCGTTCTTGTCTTATTACGAAGGGTTATGTCTGCGTCTTTGAGTATTTCAGCACGAAGGCAATCAATCTCGAGGCTACTTCCGACCACCGAACGGTTTCTCGCAGCCTTCTCTCGATTTGTCGCACGGAGACAATGTCCACAGCGCATTTACTCCAATAATGGCAAAACCTTCGAAGCGGCCTCGAAGATGCTCGAAAATAACTTTCTGGACGCCACCAAGCATAACATCATGAAGGCAGCTTATCTTATCCTGGTATTTCATTCCGCCGAGCGCCCCCCATTTGGAAGGACTGTGGGAGGCTGGGGTCAAAAGTTTTAAGACCCCTAATTTACAAGTCCTCCCCTTTCCACTCTCTTGAACTCCATGCCAATTTCTCCCAAGAGCGAGGACCCAGGAGGATCTGGGACATTTCCTGATTGGAGGACCTCTGTTATCCATTGCCGAGCCGGAGATTCTAGTCGAGCCTAGGCTTCCCGATCCTCTCTGTTCCATCCGAATGTCCTCATCTCCGTGCGTGTTATCGACCCTGGAATCGACTAATTCACTTTCCCTCGTTTTCTTCTCGTTTCAGTCCATCACATCGTCTTTCCACAGCGACATGGCCCCCACGTGTTTGCCGCACCGTAACAGCAATTGGGCTCGGGTCGGACGGGATAAACTCTTACCGAAGCCGGGTCTGTCGGAGACTTCACGCAGTGTCAAAAGCGGCTGAAAAGCGGCTCCGGTGGATGCTTATTAACAAGTACTGCCCTAATTGCTTGGCATCCGGTGAAGTGTCGGCGTCGGTCCTTAGAAAATTATCCACTCTGATCCTGGCCGAACCCAATTTTTATCGACCGGAGTCGGTGTGCGTAGTGCTCCCGGCCGACCTCTATCCTGAGATCATCCAACCGGGCTGTGTGCCCGGTCATAGCGGCACTCCTGCAGCCCAAAACACAGAGTTCGGAAGGGTCGTCTCCGGCTCCTGTGCAATCTAGGGACGCTGCCGTCCCCCATCTTATATATGTCCTGGGTGACAATTGCAACGTATTTCAAGAGAGGCGGTATGTTCACGCCACCGGCTGAACAGCAGTGAGCGGCGAAGAGCAGTGAGGAGTGAGGAGGGTTTTTTGATCCTCAGCGGATACGGTCACTCTAGGGAGCGTGACTTAGATTCTGATAGGAATCGCCATCATCAATGTGGTACGAGACTTTACCACGAATACCTGCTTTGTTTTCCATTCTTGTAACCTTAAGTATTTTTCAACCTCAAAGCTTTCTTGTGTGAAAAAGTAATTTGTGAGTAAAGCTTATTTTTAAACTAAGTCTCTTGCATTTTAAATTATAAATCAGCTCACCATCCCCGAAACCATTGTCACCTCTAACTGTCTGTGCATTTTCCTCGGTCCTTCCGACACTCCACGAACATTGGTCCTTCGAGCCGGATATCCTTCCGCGCCTACAGCTTGCAACGGCGAAATTCCTGACAAGTACAACGTTTCTTATTCAAAATTTCATATACGTTATATCCCATTACATACTAGTAAAGTGTGAAGTTTCCCGCTTTTATTAAACAAATGCATTTTCACATGCTTTTTATTACAAGCATTAGAATCTCCCCTCACTCAAGCACCCTAGCGCCCCCCACCAGCCAACGACCAACTACGGCCTTATGGAAAAACGTTTATATGCATAACATTGTTGTTTTTTGTCCGATTTTGATCAAATTTGGTGTTTTGCTGGGTATTAGTATTAAATTCAAGTGTGCCAAATTTAATTACAAAAGGTAGAAAATTACGTGAGATAATCGAGATTTTCCAAATTACGGGGGGCGGAAAGGGGCGTGGCAAAGTCGTTGCATATACAATATATGCGCATTTATTAAACAAATACACATACCAAATTAGGTGCCTCTAGATATTATAGTCTTTAAGAAAATCAAATTTGTTTAAATTTCGTGGGCGAAGGGGGGCGTGGCAAATTTTTTTGCAAAGGATTAATCATACTAAATTTGATGTCTTTAGCTATTATAGTCTTTAAGAAAATCAAGTTTGTTTAAATTTCGTGGGCGGAGGGGGGCGTGGCAAAAATTTGAAATAAACTTGACCACCGTAGGTAATACACGAGTCTACGTACCAAATTTGGTGACTTAGCTCTTATAGTCTCTGAGATCTACGTGTTCATACGGACAGACGGACGGACGACTCGGCTGTTGATACTGATCAAGAATATATATACTTTATGGGGTCGGAAAAGCTTCCTTCTGCCTGTTACATACATTTTGGCGACTTAAATATACCATTTCACCCTATGGGTGTATGGTATAAAAACACACCGGGGAAAACGGGTCCCCAGGACAGCCCTGGACCAGTTGACTCACCTTATTGAGAGTACGTCTGTGTAGTAGACCCTGTGCTAAAAGGACCTACAACGCTGCAGAGAGCGTGCTGACCAACTGAAAGCTGAACTTCGCCGAAGAGCGAAGAAACGCAAGGGGGCCGCAGAAATGCGCAAGCCTTACCTTATTTAATAATTTAAATATATGCAATAAGTGCAACTTGCGAATGACTTACTCCTTGATAGGCTTTTACTAAAAATGTGGTTGGAGATTAAGAAAAAAACTTCTTTTATTGAAAAATGAAATGTATATCTGAATTGTGAGCCAACCACATAAGCTAACAACATTTTTTCCACGTCTTCTGGCTCACTGTGCAAGACACAGTTGAGATATTTCTAGGGGGATAAATATATTGAATAAAAAAAAAAAAAGAATCAATTGATTGTCACACATATATACATCCACCATATAAAATGTTCAGTAATAAGGGTGCAAAATTGCTAGAGAAGCAGGTAGAGTTGCTTTACCAGGTTAAGGCAGTTGGAAGCACTGGATCCCAGAAACATTACTAGCAAGGTAATCGAGGAAGTAAAAGTGATTAATAGCCGATGGATGCCTAACCATGAAAAATCGCTCCAGCAGGGTATTTTCGATCATCAGTACATGAAGAAGTTTTAACGATAGTTGCCAAAATAATAGCTACAGTAGAGTCAGAAAAACCAGGCACTAGTAAGTCGGTGTTAGTTAAACCAGAAGCAAATATGTCAGTAATGTTTGATGATAGCAAAGGAGAGTCGCGCGGGAATGCGACCTCCAGTCATGAAAACGGTAGTCGTAACCAGGAGATATTTATGGATAGAGTCCGACAGCTTCAGGAATATTTGGAGGTAGTAGAGTTGAAATCAACAGGCAATGGAACATGGATAATGTATATTAATAAAATAAATTATTTATGGGAGAAGGTACGGGCATGCCAAGTAATAACAAGTGATGCAAAATTTAAGAATACTATGGAGGATTTAGAATTCGACGTCCGAAATTCATTATCAATGCTAGAAATGAAAACAAACGATCAGAAAAATTTGAAAGTTGAGAGAATGTTACCGTGAGAGGCGAACTACCGGTGTTGCCGACTTTAATATACCATTTTACCCTATGGGTATGGTATAAAAAAGCGATAAATATATCGAATTAAAAAAAAAAAAGAATCAATTGATTGTCACACATATATACATCCATTATATAAAATGTTCAGTAATAAGACTGCTAAATTGTTAGAGAAGCAGGTAGAGTTGCATACCAGGTTAAGGCAGTTGGAAGCACTGGATCCCAGAAACATTACTGGCTAGGGATTGAGGAAGTAAAAGTGATTAATAGCCGATGGATGCCTAACCATGAAATATTGCTCCAGCAGCGGAATTTTCGATCATCAGTACTATAGTACATGAAAAGGTTTTTAAATAGTTGCCAAAATAATAGCTACAGGAGAGTCAGAAAAACCAGGCCATAGTAAGTCGGTGTTAGTTGAAACAGAAGCAAATATGTCAGAAATATTTGATGATAGCAAAGGAGAGTCGCGCGGGAATGCGACCTCCAGTGGAGCAACTGTAGTAATTTCGGCCCGGGGGAGTTTTTGTGTGTGGCGTATTCGAAGCCCTAAAATCGAAAGTAAAAAATTTTAGTTAAATAGTGTATATTTACGCTTATATATATAGTTGCAAGTCGGCAACTAGAGACAGCAGAAGAGCAACAAGATAGTTGCAGAGGAGAGGCGACTGGAGCCGAGGCGAATGTAAAAGAAACGGCGAACCACCAGCAAACTATCGGCAAACCCTAGCCATTGGCAGACAAGCACCAGCAGATTATCGGCAAAACCTACTTGGCAAACTCTACTTGGCGGACAACAGTGGCGAACGGTGTCAACAACAGGATCATCAGATAAGTAAGTTAACTAGCAAGATTCTTAATGAATTAACTGAGATTCAGAAGCAATGGATTAGTTAGCATAGCCAAATGATACAGAGTGGTGTAACCGAACACTACTATTTTACAGATGGAAAGTATGAGGAGTATTTAGAGATGGCAGCCAGATTAATAGCCAAAGGAGAGTCAAGTAGGCAGGGCACTGTTGAGTCGGAGAGCAGTAAAGCAGATGCAACGATGTCAGAAAATGTTGATGTCAGCATTGGAGAGTCGCGGGGAAACGCGACTTCTAGTAATGAGAACGCTAATGTTAGCCAGGACAAATTTCAAGAAAAAGTCCGTCAGCTCCAGATATATTTGGACATGGTGAGCAAAGATTTACGTACGATAACAATAGAACAGGCGAAATGTATATAAAAAAAATAAAATTCGTGTTCAAGAAAGTACAGATGTGCCAAGCTTACTCAGATGAACTTATACATAATGAAACGCTTAGAGAGGTCATAGAAGAATTAGAATTCGATCTTTAGAATACCTTGGTAGCATTAGAAGAGAAAAATAAATGATCAGAAAAATTTGAAAGTTGAGAACGGTACCGTGAGAGGCGAACTACCGGTGTTGCCAAAAAAACAAGTACCCACATTTTCTGGAGAGCCAAGAGAATGGGACTTGTTTGTAGAATTATTCGCGGAACTGATTGAAAAAAGAGAGGATCTAAGTCTTACGCTTAAATTCAACTATTTGAAATCCGCGTTGAAGGGCGAAGCCATGAGCATGGTAGCCCATCTATTGTCAGGTTCAGCTGACAATTATAGTGCCGCTTGGGAATTGTTAACCAAGCGGTATGAGAATAATCGGAGTTTATTTTCCGAACAATTATGTCGGATCGTTGATTTACCTATGATCAACAATGAATCCGCAAAAAGTGTAAAAGGAGTGATTGACATAATTTATGAGTCAATACACTTAATTAAAATTAAAGCAAATTTGTCCGATGCAGTTGACGTAATAGTCGCTACTAAGGAAATTTGACAGAGAGACTACAATTAAATGAGAGTCAAATTAGAAAAACAAGGCAGATACAATTACTATCTGATGTAATGAAATACTTGGAGCAAAGATATTGCTCGCTAAGTGCCATGAACAAAGAAGAGAAAAAACCGCTAAAAACTGTGTTAAATTATGCGGAAGTCGAAAATAAATGTCCGATTTGCAAAATTGCCGGGCACAAAGCGTATAAGTGCTATATGTTTAAAGGGTTGACACCTACTGAAAGGTATGAAACACCCAAAAAGTGCAGCTATGCATAAGATGCTTGCACCATTCAAGCAATAAGGTGTGCACTAATGAAATGGTCTGTTCATTGTGTAGTAAGGAACACCATAACTTACTCCATTTTGAAGAAAAACAGGGAGAGAGCTAATACTTGTGTAACCGCACAACCAACACTGTGGGCCACAGCTTTAATACAAGTAAAAAATATAAATGGAGGATATAAGACTCTAAGAGCCCTTATTGATTGTGGTTCACAGAGCACCATTTTGTCTGAAGAGGCCGCTCAAATATTAAAACTACCTAAAATTAAACAATATACAGAAATAAGTGGCGTGTCCTCCATAAAATCCAAAAAATCAAAACATAAGGTAAAGATAGATGTAAAGACGCAAAATACCTGGTCGCGATATCTAAAGGTTGAGGCAATTGTTTTGCCAAAGTTAATGAAAGCTCTTCCATTAAAAATAGAATACGTGGATATGTCCAAATGGCAAACCTACGTGCTAGCTGATCCTACCTTTAATAAACCTGGTAGGATTGATATAATAATGGGAGAGTAAACGTATATACCCAAATCTTAAAAGGGGGAACTACAAAGATTGATGGCCTGCTAGGCCAAAATACTCAATTTGGTTGGATCGTCTTGGGATGCACCAAATCTAATCAGAATAAATCTGTAGTGGCAACAACAATAGATGTCACAGTGTTTGAACAACGTTGGGAGAAAAAGAAAGGTAAATTTCAAAATAAAATAATACAATTCCAAAGAAATACATTAACAAAACTCAAGAAATAAATTTATGGCCCCGGCGACCTCACATTGGAGGTAAAGTGAAAATTGGGGAAGAAAAAGTATATATCCCAGAGCCAGTACAAAATGAGAACATTCAGAAGGCAATGGTTCAATTAGATAATGATTATCTAAAAAATAATATCAAAGTAGATTCTGGTAACAAATTGTCAGAAACTGTAGTACCAAAAAGGCAGATTTGCCAAAATAAATATAAAAGGACAACATTTAATAATAACCAGAATAACCACTCAAGTTTCAGCAATCAGCGTCTCAAAATGATGGAGCAAAGATCACATTGGAACAAGTCAAAAAGTAAAGGTAGTTATTTTTCAAATTCTCCACCTTATAAAAAGGCTAGAAGTCAGCACAGTAATGCACATCAGGAGTGGGTAGACATCCCCAAACAGAAATCGTTAGGTAATATTCCAAATATTATAAAAACCAGCAGAAGCCAACTCAGTAATACATACGGCAGAATTGGTAAGAATAGGAAGTCAGTTACAATCGGTAAAGGAACATAAGATTGACTAGGTTGAACGTCCGTCATGTAACTGATCATGATTCCTTAACAAGAGTTATCTGTATAAGACAACTAACTATAAAAATAAAGTCCAAAACGCCGCATTTGGTGGCCCTTTGCAGAATGTTTAAGAATAAACACAGTGTTCATCTGAGCTGGCTTCACCAAATCAGATGCACTAAAGAAAACACAATACAACTGTACCTTTGTACCAAACAACTAACCTAGCATATGACTAGAATTACAATCAGCCACACACGATATGGGAAAAAACACTTGTAATTCTAAACTAACCCAAAAGATCACAACGGCAGGATGTCAAGTGGCCGACGCCGTGTCCAAAATAATAATAAATTTTCAACACCCAAATACGTGGGTGTGAGTCTAGAATAAGATCTTCTAAGAACAATTATTACCTCCTAGAGCCTAAGATAATCCTATATAAACTCTGTACTTTTGTAAATAAAATCAGTTCATATTTTGAATTCAACAAATGAAGATTGGGTTATTTTCTCTTCTCTCCGGGAATCCCTATTCAGTATATTAATAAAATAAATTATGTTGGTGTTTAGATTATATAAAATAAGATAACATTAAGACAATAAAATATATAGAACAAATGGAAATGTATGCCAATATAAGTATGTAACCCGATTATAGATATCGATGGCTCATCAGTCATAAGTAGATCTGATATGGTCAGCAGTTGACAATAAAGACCTAGTTCATCAAGTTGCTATAGTTAGCTATTATCAATAAAGACGTATTTTGCTGGCCTAACACTATGTCAAACTATGCACTGGTGAGCTCTCTAGTTTTACTATAAAAGAAATGCATTATTCTTTGTAAGATCAGATATCAATTGTAGCTACATCGGGTGTGCATCGCTGTGTCTTTGGCCCCATCTCTACCGTTATAATCTCGCCCGAAGTCCACCCAATTTATGTGTTGGTTGCGACGACCATTAGTCACTGGTTTATGTGCTAGTGCCTATTTGATTATAAATAAATAAACCATAATAAATTCAAGAAATACTAACGTCTTTTATTGAACATTGGAAAACTAGGAGTTAGTTTTCCGCAACGGGGTAGCAATTCATACCCATTGAATAAAAGTTGATCAATTAGGCGATCACTTTGGTACATACAATTAACACGATTTGTGTCAACGAGGCGACCAAATCATAAAAAGTTATTTTCATAAAATAAAAGTTTGCATTCCCTGGCGTCAGCAATCTCTGACCTAGTTAACTCGGTCAGTAACCCAGGTAGTACGCACGAGTATGTAGTTTGGCATTGGTCAGCAATTTTTGAAAATATATAATAAAGAAAAGAAACCAAAAAAAAAAAAAAAAGAAACTGGTTTCACTGTCGTGGCGTTTATCAGTGTAAAAGAATATGTATATTGGAAATAAAAATTAACTATTGGTAACGCAAAAATCAAAAGACGACTTCGATTTATTTCTTATTCTTAGTTGTGCTACACTTGACCAATTTTTAGGAACGAGTCGGAGCGTTCCCTGTCTTTGACAAAATAAATAAACTCCCATCGGGTCAAGTACAAGTACAAATAAGCAATTACATAAGAATATAAAAACATGGAGGAGTTTTATAAGCAGCAGACAGAACGAGGAGAAGCAATTCAGGCTTTCATCCGGAATACCAAAAAGGATTCGTTCGCCAGGAAAATGAAGCCATCTTATTTCGAGGAGAAACTTGAGCTCCTGGAACTGGAACCTGGGAGAACTTCGAGAAAAGTCATAAGGAGTTATTGGACAAATTAAACAACGTGCCAACAGAAGATGACTACTTTGTAACGGACTATTTCAGCAAAATGAAGGCGGTTGTAACTAACATAGTGGAAGATTGGAAGGACCATTTGGCATAGATAAAAATAGAGAGACAAGCTCGCCAACGAGAAGAAGAGCGAGCCGAGATCAAACCACTGTTTCGCAAACAAAGTGCGCTGCTGGATTTATTGTCCAGGAAATTAAGTCAAATTGTGCCTGAAGAAAAAAATGAACTACAAATCAGTAGTCGACAAATTATGGAGGCAAATAGAAGAAATCCATTATGAGATTCATCGGCTAGCGGAAAATCCAGCCGAAGCAGGATATAATATATCTACGTTTGTAGCCGCAGAAAATACAATGCTAAAATTCTGTGTGGCACCAGTAGAAAATGTAGTAATACAATCACTGCCTGTATTGCAATCAATACAATCATTGCAATTACCCAAAATTCCCATTCCAAAATTTGATGGGGATTACCTGAAATGGCAACAATTTCATGACATCTATAAAAAGGTGGTTCATGAGTCAAATGTATCCACAATAGAGAAAATGTGGTACTTAAAATCAAACCTTTCTGGAGAAGCAGAGAGATTGATACGGCACCTGGAATTAACAGAAGCCAATTACAACACTGCTTGGTCAGTGTTGCAGGAACGATTTAATAATAAAAGAGTTCTAGTAACAGCCATACTGGCAAAGCTGTTTGATCACCCAAATGTGGGAAATGACGCAGCTTCTATAAAGAATTTGCATGATAATATTTTTGAATCATTGCAAGCTTTAAAAAATGTAGGCGTTAATATGGAATCGTCAGATGCTGTCATAATGTATCATATGACAAAGAAATTGGATAGATTCAACCACGCACTATATGGGCAATCTCTGTCCAACACCAGGGAGCTACAGGAAGTAAAGGATTTCCTATCATTCTTGGAACAGCGCTTCCTAACATTAGAGGCGATTGGGAAACCAAGAATTGATAATCGCAGCATTGAAAAACTAAACCCAAGGAAGACATGCGCGGTAGCATTTGGGACAAACAGTTCCTTGTGTGCTTTCATGCGAAAAGGCAAAGCACAAACTCTTCCAATGTGAAAAGTTTAAAATGAAATCCGCAGCAGAGCGGCTTAATTGGATACAGAGACACAAATTGTGTGTCAATTGCTTCAAGCCGGACCATATGGCTAAAAATTGCTCTTGGAGGGGATGCTTCAAATGCGATAAAAAACATAACACAATGTTGCATTTAGAAACAGGCAACCAAGTTGCTACATCTGCGTCTGCAGTTTCTGCTTATGGAATTAGCAGAAAATACATTCTATTGGCAACGGCCAAGGTAGTGGTGAAAGGGATCAATGAAAGGAAAGGAGAGTTTCGAGCACAAGTAAACCTCGTCTCAGAGAGGCTAGTAAAGAAGTTATCGTTAAAAATTAACGAGACTCATGTTCACATAAATGGAGTGGTTGGTCAACCACAGATAAGCAAGGCGCGAGTAAGCTTTGTTGTACGGTCAAGATACAACAAGTTCGCAATGCTAGTTGAGGCATTTGTATTGCCACACATAATAGGTGACCAACCTACAGAACAAATAACGCAGAAAGTCAAATTGCCAGACAACATTCAATTAGCTGACCCAACATTTGATAAACCAGGAAAAATTGATATGCTGTTGGGAGCTGATAATCAGATAAGAAGACGGGGCAATCGAAACCGTCCAACATTACAAAATTGAGAGTTTGGATGAATTATTGCTGGCAGAATTAATATGTCAACGTCAGCTTCAATCACATGTATGGTAGGCATGACGAATCTAGAGGAATCTCTAGAAAGATTCTGGCAGCTAGACACACTAGAGCCAATGAAACGGTACAAAAGTCCGGAGGAAGAGTATTGTGAAAAATTCTTCCTCGATAACCTACATACGGCGGCGGACAATCGACTAATTGTAAAGCTTCCATTTGCTGAAGAGGCTTCATCTCTTGGAGAATCTCGGGAAGTAGCCATAAGAAGATTCATGTCGTTAGAGAGGCGAATGAGCCCTGACATAAAAAAAGAGGTATGTAATATTTATGTCAGAATATGAACAGCTTGGACATATGAAGCAGGTAATGGTGGAACAAATTCCCAAAAACCATTACTTTATACCGCATTACTGTGTACTAAAGCCACAAAGTACCACCACCAAGTTAAGAGTGGTATTTGATGCGTCCTGCAAAACGTCGTCAGGAAAATCACTGAACGACATTTTATATCCTGGACCAGTTGTACAGAGTGAACTCTTCAGGTTCAGGACACACAAATATGTGTTCACTGCCGACATTGAAAAAAGTATTGTCAAGTCTGGATAAACCCTGCCGATCAATTCAATCAGATGATTGTGTGGAGAAAGGATCCAAGTCAAGAACTAAAGTTTTATCGTTTAAAAACGGTAACTTATGGAACCACATCAGCCCCATATCTAGCGACGAAGTGTCTGGAATATTTGGCATTGAAAAACATGGAAAAAATGTCGTCTGAACACGAGTGAATGGAATGGTAAATCACAGAAATTCATTTCACCGGCTACAACGAATAGTGGCGTATGTGCTACGGTTTTGTTACAAGCAGAACAAGAGACCAATGGCTCATTTAGAGTTGGAAGAGTTAGACCAAGCACGTAGAGTAATTATTAAGCAAATTCAAGAAACAGGATTTGCATATGAATTACGACACTTAAAGAAACGACCTGATCAACCGCACGGTGGCAACATACTGGATGAACATTCAATCATACGAGTAGCAACTCGGCTGCAACAAGCACCAGTATCAATGGAAACAAGGAATCCATATCTCTTGCCGTATAATGATCCAGTGGTAAAAATGATACTACGGAAACTTCATGAAGAGAATCTTCATTGTGGACATGAGGCATTGCGCGGAATAGCTCGGTAACAGTACCACATGATCAAGGTGAAACCAATGGTCCGGAATGTGATCCAGGGCTGCGTAGTAAACACCACGCGTGCTTTGCACCAAGCACCGGCCTCAGTTCTTCAAACAAGTCATGGGCGACTTACCTGAGCATTGGGTATCTCAGACTAGACCCTTTCTCAACGCCGGAGTAGACTATTGTGGACCATTCTGTACACTGTACACAGTACACTTGGAGTTGGTTGGAGACCTGTCCACCTCCTCATTTGTGGGCGCCCTTCAGCGCTTTATTGGGCGCAGAGGAAGATGCCAGACATTATACTGCGATAATGCAACAAACAACCAACTTAAGGAGCTGACCGATACAATACACTCAGAAACGGCATCAGGTAGTATTAAGGAATTTTGCAATCAAAAAGGAGTGCAATTTAAGTTCATACCACCACGGTCTCCACATTTCGGAGGATTATGGGAAGCTGCGGTAAAATCCGCTAAGCAATTACTGTTAAAAAACGTATCGACAGCAAACTTAACGTTTGAGCAACTGGCTACCATCATTGTCAATGTTGAAGCAGTGCTGAACTCTCGTCCGTTATCCCCAAACTCAGACGATCCCAATGACTTGACAGCTCTAACCCCAGGCCATCTATTGATCGGAGAACCATTAGTAGCCCAACCAGATGCAGAGCCAGTAACACAGCGATCGATTCCAGAGCAATGGGAATTAGTGCAACGGCTTAAGCATACATTCTGGACACAATGGTCTCAAGAGTACCTACGAGAACTGCAGGGTACATCTAAATGGAAAAAACCCTATAACAATGTCAAAGAAAGCATGATGGTAATTTTAAAGGCAGATGACATAGGATCGAATTCCCAAGAAAGCCCTGGTATCGAGGACACCGCAGAACCAGAGACAAAAAGACGTTTGTCGATCGGTCTACCACCGTTAGCAATGACGATCTGCCTAATGCTGTTGTTACTTCCTCTGGTATTTGCTCAAAGGACTAACATAACTCGATTCAACCCCAAACCAGGCACCAGGTACTATGAAAGTATTGGCACAGGAAGGATGGCAACGTCTGACTGGACTATAGTGGCATTTTACGATCTCGAACCATATTGGGCCGACCTGAAGACATATTCAGACGGATTAGTTAAGGTTGGAGAAATATGCGTGTTAATGAAGGTTCCAGAGGCATGCACCGCAATGCAGAGGCACTTTGAGCATGTCAACTCAGAGCTCCGGACGGGAAATGATCTCCTTCACATAGAACGCCAACGACGATCGCCGTTAGATATAATTGGGAACATTGCGAACGGCTTATTAAGAAAGGTTAAATCAAATGAAGACTACTTATTGAACTTGCTGCAAAATCAGACATCTGTAATTGACTCAACGATAAATATCATAAAGCGAGACGAAGCCACGATTGAAAATCAGATGAAACTAATGGAACAACAAATGAACGACATGACCAAGGTCCAGGACAATGCAGTAAAGGCATTGCAATGGTACATCACGCTAACTACTCAGATGACAGTTATTGCAGGGAATTTGCAACGAATTCAAACCGAAATTTCCCGAGTATTTACAGATGCCCATCATAGCAAAATAAGCCCGTTACTACTATCACCAGGCCAGCTTCGGGAACATCTGAACCAACTTAAGAGACATCTTCCGTTTGGTTTGGATTTGCCAGTTCCAGATAACGATGTCCTGCTATTATATGGCTTAATGAAGGCACAAGGTACAAACGCAAACAATCATGTGGTATTTAAGGTCACGTTTCCATTAGTGGCAACGCAGGCAGTGCAACTGTATAACCTGGTACCCATTCCAGCAATTGGTACTCATGGGAATGTAATCATGAACATTAAAATTCCCCTCATTGCTGTCAACAAGAGGACCAGAATCAATACATTGGGCTCTCAAGAGCTGATTTGGAACAATGTCACCAGCTCAACAACGAGCAATATATCTGTTTTGATAAACAAACGACGTTTACGGCTAATAGCAACTGTGAGTTCCAGCTATTCAAAAACACAAAATCATCAACCTGTCAAATACAACACACAAACAGGTCATTTGTCTGGTACGACATGTATCACAAAAATCGGTGGATTTTTGCCACCACCAGACCAATTGAACTCGCAGTGACCTGTGACGATAATATAGATAGTGTCACTATCAAGAAAACTGGATTGTTAACTCTAGACCCGACGTTTACAGCAAGGAGTTCTGCTATACGAATAACAGTTCACCATATTAATACGACAGATACAATGAAATTGTCATATGTCCGATTTGGCAACTTCAGCATTGGCCGAACAAAAGTAGCGCCAACAACCACACAATTCAAGAAGATGCAACTAAGCTACGACGAATTAAGCAACATTTAAGGAAAACTGGAAACTAAGCAAAACTGGAAGTTACCAGAAGACCCCAGCCAGCCGGCACACCATGTTATCGTCTCCTACGTAGCACTAACTATACCATTGGTTCTTGTGATGGTATATGGAATAAGGAGTTGCTCCAAAACCCCAAGGCACAATGGTCCAGAGCAGACAACTGTGAGGATCGTCAATCCTATACCGACTCCCGCTGCAGCAAACCCAGCCCCCAGCAATTTTGCGGTCAACGTTGGATAACGTTGAAGAGGTGTTCAACGGCCGGGAGTATGTTGGTGTTTAGATTATATAAAATAAGACAACATTAAGACAATTATAATATAGAACAAATGGAAATGTATGCCAATATAAGTATGTAACCCGATTATAAATATCGTATATCAGTCATAAGTAGATCTGATATGGTCAGCAGTTAACAATAAAGACCTAGTTCATCAAGTTGCTATAGTTAGCTATTATCAATAAAGACGTATTTTGCTAACCTAACACTATGCCAAACTATGCACTGGTGAGCTCTCTAGTTTTACTATAAAACAAATGCATTATTCTTTGTAAGATCAGATACCAATTGTAGCTACATCGGGTGTGCATCGCTGTGTCTTTGCCCCATCTCTACCTTTGTAATCTCGCTCCGAAGTCCACCCAATTTATGTGTTGGTTGCGACGACCATTAGTCACTGCTTTATGTGCTAGTGCTATTTGATTATAAATAAATAAACAATAATAAATTCAAGAAATACTAACGTCTTTCATTGAACAAATTATTTATGGGAGAAGGTACGGGCATGCGAAGTAATAGTAAGTGATGCAAAATTTAAAAATACTATGGAGGATTTAGAATTCGACGCCCAAAATTTATTATCAATGCTAGAAATGAAAATGAACAATAAGGAAAATTGTTAAGATGAGAATGTAACCGTGAGAGGCGAAATACCGGAGTTGCCGAAAATACAGGTAACCACATTTTCTGGAGAACCTAGAGAATGGGACCTGTTTGTAGAACTATTTGCGGAAGTGATTGAAAAAAGAGAGATTTAAGTCTTGATCTTAAGTTCAATTATTTAAAATCCGCGTTAAAGGGCGAAGCAAAGAGCATGGTAGCCCATCTATTGTCAGGTTCAGCTGACAATTATAGTGCCGCTTGGGAATTGTTAACCAAGTTAACAATCGGAGGGTATTTTCCGAACAATTAAGTCGGATCGTTGATTTATCGATGATCAACAATGAATCCGCAAAAAGTGTCAAAGAAGTGATTGACATAGTTAATGAGTCAGTTTACTTAATTAAAATAAAAGCAAATTTGTCCGATGAAGTTGACGTCATATTCGCACAACTCCTACTAAGGAAATTTGACAGAGAAGGCTCTACAATTGTATGAGAGTCATGTTAGAAAAACAAGGCAAATTCAAATGCTATCTGACGTCAGGGAATACTTGGAGCAAAGATATTACTCGCTAAGTGCAATGAACAAAGAAGAGAAAAAACCGCTAAAAACTGTGTTAAATTATGCGGAAGTCGAAAATAAATGTCCGATTTGCAAAATTGCCGGGCGCAAAGCGTATAAGTGCTATAAGTTCAAAGGTTTGACACCTACTGAAAGGTATGAAACAGCCAAAAAAAAGTGCAGCTTTGAATAAGATGCTTGAACCATTCAAGCAATAAGGTGTGCACTAATGAAATGGTCTGTTCAACACCATAACAGAACACCATACCTTACTCCATTTTGAAGAAAAACAGGAGAGAGCGAATACTTGTTATTTTTCTCCCAACGTTGTTCAAAACCTGTGACATCTATTGTTGTTGCCACTACAGATTTATTCTGATTTGATTTGGTGGAGACGATCCAACCAAATTGAGTATTTTGGCCTAGCAGGCCATCAATCTTTTGTAATTCCCCCTTTTAAGATTTGGGTATATACGTTTACTCCCATTATTATATCAATCCTACCATTATTAAAGGTAGGATTAGCTCGAACGTACGTTTGCCATTTCGACACATCCACGTTTGCTATTTTTAATGGAAGAGCTTTCATTAACTTTGGCAACACAATTGACTCAACATTTAGATGTCCTTTCCAAGGATTTCTCGTCTTAACATCTATTTTTACCTTATATTTTGATTTATTAGATTTTATTGAGGACTAGTAAGTGGCGTTTATTTCTGTATATTGTTTAATTTTAGGTAGTTTTAATATTTGAGCGGCCTCTTCGGACAAAATGGTGCTCTGTGAACCACAATCAATAAGGGCTCTTAGAGTCTTATAAATTTTAAAATAAAAATAACACGATTTCACAGAAATACATCAACAAAACTCAAGAAATAAATTTATGGCCCCCGGCAGGACCTCACATTGCAGGTAAAGTGAAAATTGGGGGAAAAAAAATATATATCCTAGAGCTAGTACAAAATGAGAATATTCAGACGGCAACGGTTACTGAACGATTGGGTCAATTAGATAATGGTGACCTAAAAAAATAATATCGAAATAGATTCCGGTAACAAAGTGTCCGAAACTATAGTACCAAAAAAGGCAGATGTGGCAAAATAATTATGAAAAGACAACATTTAATGGTAACCATAATAGCCACTCACACTTCAGCACTCAGCGATATTTAAAAATAGTGGAGCAAAGATCACATTGGAACAAGTCAAAAAGTAAAGGTAGTTATTTTATAAATTCACCACCGTATAAAAAGGCTAGAAGTCAGCGACAATCGTTAAGGAACATCAGATTGACTTGATTGAACGCCCATTATGTAACTGGTCATGCTTCTTTAACAATAGTTCTCTTACTAATGATAATATTATTAATAAGTTGGATAAGACAACTAACTATAAATATAAAGTCGAAAACGCCGCATTTGGCGGCCCTTTGCAGAATGTTTAAGAATAAACATCGTGTTCATCTGAGCGTGCTTCACCAAATCAGATGCACCAATGAAAATACAATTCGAAACAAAAACATAAACAAAAGTAAGTCATAAAATTCATTTGACAAATATTGATTAATACCAAACAAAACATGCATCCAAACTCTGTGGAAAACACTTAAGATTATAACAGCGGCGCGGTATCAAGTAACCAGCGCTGAGCATGAAATATAAACAATTTTCAACCACCGAAAACGTGGGGCATTAGAATAAGTATTTTTTAAGAACAATTGTCGTTTCTTAGAGTTTAAGAGTTTTCAAATAAAATCAGTTCATATTTTGAATTCAACGAATGAAGATTGCGTTATTTTCCTTCTCTGCGGGAAACCCTATTCAGTCTGCGTACAGGTTAAATATTATAAAAGTGTTCTACAAAAAATTAAATTAACTGAAAAATTAATATTTAGATTCTTGTGTGTCAAAATAATTTAAGTGGCCCAATCATCCAATTAATTTCCACTTACGCGCGTGTTCATATACTTATGCACATGGTGATGCACGTACATACGTTCAAACACGTGATCGATTTCGGTGCCGCGCATTTATATATTGAAAAAAAGAAACCCCAAAGAGTTTATTAAATACCATTTAACCGGTCTGTCCGCCTGTCCGTATGAACACCTAGATCTAAGAGACTATAAGAGCTAGAGTCACCAAATTTGGTAAGTAGACTAGTGTATTACCTACGGTGGTGAAGCTCAAATTTTTGCGACGTCCCCCTCCGGCGAAATTTAAACAAATTTGATTTTCTTAAAGACTATGATAGCTAAAGACATCAAATTTGGTAAGATAAATCCTTTAGTAAGCGCTCAGAAATCTGTTGAAAACAAATTTTGCCACGCCCCTCCGCCACCGCAATTGAAACAACCGATTTTCTTAAAGACTATAATAGCTAAAAACATCAAATTTTATAAGTATATTTGCTTAATAAATGCGCATATTTTGTATATGCGAAGATTTTGCCACGAGCCTTTCCGCCCCCGGAAAAACTTGATTATCTCACGTAATTTTTTACATAATTTTTTACATAATTTTGTAATCGAATTTGGCACACTTGAATTTGATACTAATACCGGGCGTCGACTGAATTTGATGAGTCTTGTTTCAGACGGCGCATGAACAAATGTGATCAATTTTGGAGGAAGTGAAACTCCCAACAGTTAAACTGCCTATCTTCAGCGGAAAATTCATTGAGTGGCCGGCGTTTAAGGAGGTGTTTTTAACAAGAGTACACCATTGTGAGAAGCTGACGGACTTACATCGTTTTCATTATTTGAAGGATTCATTGGTTGGTGACGCAGCTAAAGATATTGAACATCTAACGCTAATAGCGGCGAACTATGAAGTGGCTTGGAGAATGTTGATAAATTTGTATGATAACAAGCGAGTGTTTTACATTACATGGATGTGTTCGACCAGTAATTCCCAACTAGAAAGAAGTTTGAGAAGATTTGTGCAAACTTCCCGCTCGTGTGAATTCATTGGAGAAGGTTCACAAGTTTCGTTAATTTCAGAGAATGCAGCTCAGCAACTGAATTAGCAGATACTAAAATTACAGATGCGACAGCAGAGGTGGAGCTAGTCATAGGATCAATCTACAACCCACATGCGAAATACAAGCTGCTCGCGTCAGTAATACCTCTAGTGAGTAAGCGCATGCCAATCAACGACTGCCATTTGAAGAGTGGACTCATCTGAAGGACTTACCGTTGGCCGATCCTAACTTTTTCAGTCCACAAGGAGATGATATTTTGGGAAATGACATCAACGATGAGCTGATGTTAGGAGAAGTGCATCGAGGAATACAGGGTATGCCTCTGGCGCAAAATACGCATTTGGGATACATTGTATCAGGGAAAACGCATCAAGAAAGAAGCCGATGAGATACTTGAACAATTGTTATCGAAGTTTTGGGAGCTACAACTATTCGACGAGGAGCCACGTGGGCTTCCAGTAGAGGATAACTGATGCGAAGATTTCTTCGTTAAGACACATAGCCGAATGCCGTCTGGGAAATATGTTGTTCGTCTTCCTTTTCTTACTTACTTGGACAAATCAATGGTAATTGGAGAATCATAAAAGGGCCCTCTAAAACGATTGAATTCTCTGGACAGACGGTTGCGGAGCGATGCGAGTTTGAAGAACGCTTATGTTGGCAAGACAAGGGAATATCTGGAGTTGGGTCAAATGGAATGTGTAACGTCATGGACTAGTAAGATGGGCAATCCTGCATTGGGGGAGTCGATCATTGTTACCTACCGCATCACCCAGTCATAAAAGAATCGTCATGAACTACGAAGGTATGAGTTGTCTTCGATGGATCGAGCAAGACGAGTAATGGGAAATCACTTTATGAGATTCTAGCAATTGGTCAAAAATTGCACGTAAATCTTCAAGGAATCAATCTCAATTGGTGAGGGCTAAAATGGGTATTTATGGCGGATGTTGAAAAAATGTACAGATGTATTAATGTTCCACCCGAATCCGGACACTAGTGATCGTATGGCAGAATACGCCTGCACAACGGCAATGTTTGGAACTAGCTCCGCACCTTATTTAGCCATGAAAGTTATAAAACAATTAGCTATGGATGAAAGAGAGAAGTATCCACTGGCGGTGAATGTTGTGAGTCACCAATGTATGTAGATGACATACTGTCAGGTGGCGAAAGTATTGCAGAGACGGAGGATGTCAAGAACCAAGTGATTGGGCGAGTAATTGCCCAAAGCTATTAGAAAACATACCAGTTGAGCATCGAGAATCAAACAGATTGTTACACGTAGAAGGTAATGACACTATTCGCACTTTAGGTCTCTACTGGAGTCCTAAGGAAGATGAGTTCCGTTTTGCTTTAAATGTCGTTCCACCAACGAGCTCACCTACAAAGAGGAAAATACTATGCACGACTGTTTGATCCCATGGGATGGCTTTGTCCGATAATTATTACTGCCTAAATTCTCATGCAGCATCTATGGAAGGAGAAAATTGGCTGGGATAGCACACTACCGAACACTATTAAGAGAGAATGGGAGAAATTCGTGAAGGAGTTACCAAACATAGTAACTATACGAATACCACGGCATGTTACATGGGGGGCTACCGGGTGGTGTGACTGAACTGCATCTGTTTTGCGATGCCTCGTCACGGGCATATGGAGCTGCGGCTTACTTGCGCTTCCAAATTGGAGAGGATAAGTATCAAACAGAGTTGTTATTGTCAAAGGGGAAAGTATCGCCAACTAAACAACAACTAACCATACATAGGGCAGAGTTATGTGCTGCGCTCGAAGCAGCCAAAATGTATAAGTATCTAAGGGAGAATCTAAGAATTAACATTAATTATTCGAACACTATTTTTTGGTCAGATTCTATGATAACCATCAGTTGGATCCGTGGTGGAGCTGCCAATTGGAAAGTATTTGTGTCCAATCGAATAAACAAAATCCTGGAAATCTCAGACGAAAGGCAATGGAGACACGTCGCATCGAAAGATAACCCTGCAGATTATCTAAGCCGTGGCATGAGTGCAACCAAGTTGGCATCGTGTGAATTATGGTGGCATGGGCCATCATGGTTACAAGGATCGGACATCGAATGGCCTTGTAATGCTATTGATAAGGATTCGCTGTCGGTTGTTGACACTGAAGTCAGAAAGGTGACCTGTCATAACATAGCAGTAAAAAGAAATGCCAATCATATACACGAGTCGTATGGATTATATCATATATAAAACGTTTCGTATCTAATTGTCGTACATCTGTGGCAGAACGAAGAGAATTAGGACTCTCAATTGTGGAATTAGAAGAGGGCCTACGTGAATTGATTAGGATGGTGCAGAAGGATTGTTTTGACTCTGAATGGAAGGCGCTATCGGAAGGAAGGGGAATAGCAAAGGACAGTAGTCCGTATTTTGATTCGAACGAACGTGTTTTACGTGTCGGAGGCTGACTCCGAGATTCCCTGTTGCCCATAAATGAAAAATATCCTTATATATTACCGTATAAAGATCCATTTACAGATCTGGTCATATCTTACAGTCATATTTGCACCTTGCATGGTGGAACCTCACTAACGCTGAATTTTATAAGAAAGAAATTCTGGATTAATAATGGACGCAATGCAGTTCGGTTTAAAATTCATAAATGTATCACATGTTTTAAGATGAAGCCTCAATTTGCAGGTCAGAAAATGGGAATGTTACCAGCAGTACGGGTACGCCCTTCTAGCGCATTCTCATCCGTTGGAGTGGATTACGCTGGACCAGTAAATATTTCGCCCTGCAAAGGAAGAGGACGTATATCCCAGAAGGGATACATTGCTGTGTTCGTATGTCTAGTGACGAAGGCCATTCATTTGGAACCAGTTGGAGATCTGACCTCAGATGCGTTTATAGGAGCATTTAACCGTTTCATTGGCAGACGTGGCCTATGCACAGACGTTTATAGTGACTGCGGTACCAATTTTATTGGAGCCAACAAAAAATTGCAAATGGACAAACTGGCATATTGTTCGTACATTACGAAACATATTGCACCAACATTATTGAGAAATGGAATCACCTAGCATTTCAACCCACCATCAACGCCACACTTTGGATTGTGTGAGGCTGGAGTGAAGTCCATGAAGTATCATCTAAAGAGAACTTTCGGAGAACAAGTTTTAACATTTGAGGAAATGGTACTATTAATACCTGGTCACTTTCTGATCGGTGAAGCGCCTTTAGCACCTCCTGCTCCGGAATTGGCTAAGATAACTCTGATTGATCGATGAAAGAATTGTCAATATTATGCACAACAGTTTTGGAGAAGATGGATTTCGGAATATTTATCACGATTACAAAGGAGACCAAAATGGCTGTAGACCAAGGAAAATCTAACAGTTGGTTGCATAGTGCTTATCAGGGACGAGCGATTCCCTTCTCATCAATGGCCTCTAGGTCGGGTTATGGAGACACATGCAGGACCCGATGGACTAGTGATAGTGGTGACTTTGACGACAGTCAAGGGACTCATGAAACAAACGGTAGCCAAACTCTGTCCATTGCCTATTCAGGAGAATTGGATGGAGAATGACATCAGCCCTACACCTAAGCGTTAAATTGTTACTTTCTCGTTTCAGTTTATTCTTTTCGCAGGAGTCTTCCGGACATGAATTTGATGATAAGGATCGTCAACTGAATCAAGACACTCTTTGCTGAAGAGAGAAAACGATCGAAGAGAGAGACAGACCAAGAACAGCGCAAATTACAAACTTGGAGTTCCGTTAATTTAATTGTTTTCTTTCTTACTATGGAAATTTTCCAGCCTTATGCATCTGCCAAATATATACATACATATATACATACATATATACATACATATATACATACAAATATACACACATACATACATACATACATACTAGGCTCTCTCGTTCTGCTGTCTCCAGCAGCAGAACTTATATACTTAAGAATTCTTAGGCTAAGCACAAGAACATTTTTAAATAAAATTCATTCGGTTTTTACCGTCAAGAAAAAACGCTACGATTATTCAATTGTCTTATTTCTACAATTACGATTATTCACTTGTCATATTTCAACATGGCGGCCGTCACAAGTGTCACGAAATATATTTAATTATTAAATGTATAATTCTAAACACCAATATCAATAATCAATTGCCGCAGCAGAAAAACAAAACCCCATACCGTTTTAAAACAACAAGAAAAAAAGAGAAAAGAAAAAACGATTCAAAAAAAAAAATTTTTTTTTAATAATAATTTGAGTTAAGCAAGAAACAATAACAAATTATGTACAACGAGCGGTTCTAAAAATTATATCAAGTTTAATAATCCGGTGTGGCGAATAGATTAAAAGCCAGAAAGACTGAAATTTTGAGGATGCTAAACAGCCAAAACGAAATTAACTGGAACACCTCGGTAAAATTACACGCCGAGGTAAAGTTCATAAAAAGCCAATTGGCCAAACTAAGGAATAAAGCCACAAAAAACACTCCATCAACATACTCTACAATACGCAACTTGGTAAAGCCAAGGATGAAACAAACGCCACAACCTGCAAAGGAAATTCCAAAGGTAAGGAAAATTTGTCCAAACAATATATCCGTTCATACATATCAGCAGATAAGTCCGATTGGGATGTTTGGATACAATATTTCACTTTTTGTTAACACACTACACCCTCATCAGTGCATACATATTGTCCATACGACTTAGTATTTGGAAGACTACCAAATCAGTTCATACAATACGACTACTCTAAGGAAATAAAATTTAGAATAGAAATATCATATAAAAGAACTAGGATAAAGTTAGAAAACCATAAGTTAAAGAATACTTCAGATTTTTATTTACAAATAGGAGATAGTCTTTTAAAGAAAAGAAATAAGTCATAAAGTAGATGCTAAATATATATAGGTAGTGAGTATTAAAGAAAATAGTATTATAATAATTACAGATGATAAAAATAAAAACCAGAAAGTTCATAAAAACCGGTTAAAACCATTTATAAAATAAAAATCAGAATGATCAACCGTAATAATAATAACAAATTAAAAAAAAATATATGTATATACAATAACGAATTTTTTTTTATCGCTACAATTAAAATAAAAAAAAATTAAATAAAAAAAAAAAAATTAAAAAAAATAAATATATATATTTTATAATTTTCATTATAATTAAGTAATTTTACAAAGAAACAAGCAACAAAAAAAAAGAAGACATTATGAATAGGGATTCCCGGAACGAAGAGAAAATAACCCAATCTTCATTCGTTGAATTCAAAATATGAACTGATTTTATTTACAAAAGTACGGAGTTTATATAGGATTATCTTAGGCTCTAGGAGGTAACAATTGTTCTTAGAAGATCTTATTCTAGACTCACACCCATGTATTTGGGGGTTGAAAATTTATTATTATTTTGGGCACGGCGTCGGCCACTTGACATCCTGTCGTTGTGATCTTTTGGGTTAGTTTAGAATTACAAGTGTTTTTTTCCCATATGGTGTGTGGCTGATTGTAATTCTAGTCATATGCTAGGTTAGTTGTTTGGTACAAAGGTACAGTTGTATTGTGTTTTCTTTAGTGCATCTGATTTGGTGAAGCCAGGTCAGATGAACACTGTGTTTATTCTTAAACATTCTGCAAAGGGCCACCAAATGCGCCGTTTTGGACTTTATTTTTATAGTTAGTTGTCTTATACAAATTATTATTAAAAGATAACTATTATTAAGGAATCATAATCAGTTACATGACGGACGTTCAACCTAGTCAATCTTATGTTCCTTTACCGATTGTAACTGACTTCCTATTCTTACCAATTCTGCCGTATGTATTACTGAGTTGGCTTCTACTTGTTTTTAAATTATTTGGCATATTGCCTAACGATTTCTGTTTTTGGAAATCTACCCACTCCTGATGTGTATTACTGTGCTGACTTCTAGCCTTTTTTATAAGGTGGAGAATTTAAAAAATAAATACCTTTACTTTTTGACTTGTTCGAATGTGATCTTTGCTCCACTATTTTGAAATATCGCTGATTGCTGAAATTTGAGTGGTTATTCTGGTCATTATTAAATGTTGTCCGTTTATAATTATTTTGCCATATCTGCTTTTTTTGGTAGTACAGTTTCGGACAATTTACTACCGGAATCTATTTTAATATTATTTTTTAGATAATCATTATCTAATTTAACCATTGCCTTCTGAATATTTTCATTTTTTACTGGCTCTGGGATATATACTTTTTTGTTCCTAGTTTTCAATTTACCTCCAATGTGAGGTCCGCCGGGGCCATAAATTTATCCCTTGAGTTTTGTTCTTGTATTTCTTTGGAACTGTATTATTTTTATTTTGAAATTTACTTTTCTTTTTCTCGCATCGTTGTTCAAAACCTGTGACATCTATTGTTGTTGCCACTACAGATTTATTCTGATTTGATTTGGTGCATCCCGAAACGATCCAACCAAATTGAGTATTCTGGCCTAGCAGGCCATCAATCCCTTGTAATTCCCCCTTTTAATATTTGGGTATATACGTTTACTCCCATTATTATATCAATTCTACCAGGTTTATTAAAGGTAGGATCAGCTAGAACGTAACTTTGCCACTTTGGCAACACAATTGCGTCAACCCTAATATGTCCTTTCCAAGGATTTCGCGTCTTTACATCTATTTTTACTTTATATTTTGATTTGGATTTTATTGAGGACACGCCACTTATTTCTGTATATTGTTTAATTTTAGGTAATTTTAATATTTGAGCGGCCTCTTCGGACTAAATGGTGCTCTGTGAACCACAATCAATAAGGGCTCTTAGAGTCTTATATCCTCCATTTACATTTTTTACTTGTATTACAGCCGTGGCCAACAGTGTTGGTTGTGCGGTTACACAAGTATTAACTCTCTCCTGTGTTTCTTCAAAATGGAGTAAGCTATGGTGTTTCTTACTGCACAATGAACAGACCATTTCATTAGTGCACACCTTATTGCTTGAATGGTTCAAGCATCTTATGCAGAGCTGCACTTTTTTGGCTGTTTCATACCTTTCAGTTGGTGTCAAACCTTTAAACATATAGCACTTATACGCTTTGTGCCCGGCAATTTTGCAAATTGTACATTTATCTTCGACTTCCGCATAATTTAACACAGTTTTTAACGGTTTTTTTCTCTTCTTTGCTCATGGCACTTAGCGAGCAATACCTTTGCTCTAAGTACTCCATGACATCAGATAGCAATTGCATCTGCTTTGTTTTTGTAATTTGACTCTCATATAATTGTCGAGTCTCCCTGTCAAATTTCCGAAGTATGAGTTCAGCGACTATTACGTCAACTTCATCGGACAAATTTGCTTTAATTTTAATTAAGTGTATTGACTCATTAATTATGTCAATCACTCCTTTTACACCTTTTGCGGATTCATTGTTGATCATCGGTAAATCAACGATCCGACTTAATTGTTCGGAAAATACCCTCCGATTATTTTCATATCGCTTGTTTAATAAGTCCCAAGCGGCACTATAATTGTCAGCTGAACCTGACAATAGATGGGCTACCATGCTCCTTGCTTCGCCCTTTAACGCGGATTTTAAATAATTAAATTTAAGAGTCAGACTTAAATCTTCCCTTTTTTCAATTAATTCCGCAAATAATTCCACAAACAGGTCCCATTCTCGAGACTCCAGAAAATGTGGGTACCTGAATTTTTGGCAACACCGGTAGTTCGCCTCTCACGGTTACATTCTCAATCTTACTTTCCTTGTTGTTTAGTTTCATTTCTAATGCTGATACTGAATTCCGGACATCGAATTCTAAATCATCCATAGCATTATTAAATTTAGCATTTTTTGTCAAACCCTGGCACGCCTGTACTTTCTCCCATAAATAATTGATCTTATTAATATATATTATGCATGTCTCATTGCCTGTTAAATTATCTATAGTACATAAATCTTTGGTTACCCTATCCAAATATTCCTGGAGCTGTCGGGCTCTACCCAAAAATATCTCCTGGTTATCATTAGCGTCTGTATTACTGGAGGTCGCATTCCCGCGCGACTCTCCTTTGCTATCATCCAACTTTTCAAACATCGTTGCATCTGCTTCACTGTTTTCCGAATCGACAGTGCCCTGCCTGCTTGACTCTCCTTTGGCTAATGATCTGGCTGCCATATCTAAACCTTCCTCATACTTTCCATCTGTAAAATAGTAGTGTTCGGTTACACCACTCTGTATCATTTGGCTATGGTAACTAATCCATTGCTTCTGAATCTCAGCTATTTCATTAAGAATCTTGCTAGTTAACTTACTAGCATCTAACTCTTCTATTTTCTTTAACCTTTTGTGCAACTCTTATTGCTTCCCTAACAATTTTTCAGTTTTTGTAGGGAACATTTTTGTATGGTCTATAGTAAATTGCTTCTTTCTCTTTTTTTAATATTAATTTATTTTTTGTATATTTATTTTTATATTACTATTGACCTGGCAACTTGCTTAAAAACATCATAAATTATATTTTCTTTTTCTTTAATAAATTTTATATATATATTGATTGAGTTGATCCACTAGCCAAAACTGCCTTTAAAATCGGACGCACGCGCTTTTTATTTATTAAGCAAAATTTTGACTTTTATATTATACTCTGTCTCTTACCACTGGTGGGGAAAACAAGAGTTATTTTATTTTTGCTACCTTTAGCTGATCTTAGCATTTACACTTGCATAAGAATTCAGACTTACAGGCGCTGATTTACCCTCTGAGTCTCTTACCACTGGTGGGGGAAAACTACAGAGTTCCTTTTTTTCTCGAAGGACCAAAATGAATCCTGCTCGAAGGACCAAAATGAATAATGATTCCCGGAGAACAGAAAAAATAACCCAATCTTCATTCGTTGAATTCAAAATATGAACTGATTTTATTTACAAAAGTACGGAGTTTATATAGGATTATCTTAGGCTCTAGGAGGTAACAATTGTTCTTAGAAGATCTTATTCTAGACTCACACCCATGTATTTGGGGGTTGAAAATTTATTATTATTTTGGGCACGGCGTCGGCCACTTGACATCCCGTCGTTGTGATCTTTTGGGTTAGTTTGAGAATTACAAGTGTTTTTCCCACATCGTGTGTAGCTGATTGTAATTCTAGTCATATGCTAGGTTAGTTGTTTGGTACAAAGGTACGTTTTATGTTTATTCTTAAACATTCTGCGAGGGGCCGCCAAATGGGGCGATTGGGATTCGTATATTTTTATTACGTTGTCTTAAACAACCAGATTCGTCTGGTATAAATACTACGTTATTTTTAATCAGAGGGAGGTGTAGTATGTTCAGTAATAAAAAATTAAAAACCGACACAATGTAGAGTTATGTAGAATACTCAAGACATGATATACTACATGTTCACATAGTGACACTTCGTCGCTATGCATAAACAAGGCGAGCGCATAGTATATACAAATGTAATGCGACCCCACTTATGCATGTGTGGCTAACCACCAGCGTGGGATCTCCCCCGTCAGCAATTGTCTTACATCTACAATTGATTTCCGTCCCCCAACGGCACGCACACCACCCAATCATCAAGACTTTGGTTCGATATCACGTTATAATGGTTTATTTGCTCTGTTAATCTCTCTCCTGGCCCGCCACACTCCCGCTGCTGCTGATCCTCCTGCTCGATGCCCCTATTGCTGCCGTAGCTGGCGCTTCTGCTGCTGCTGCTGATGCTGGCGCTTCTGCTGCTGCCATTGATGCTAGCGCTTCTGCTGCTGCCATTGATGCTAGCGCTGCTGCTGCTGCCGCTGATGATAGCGCTGCTGCTGCTGCGGCTGATGCTGCTGATGCTGAAGCTGTTGCTGCTGATGCTGCTGCTGCTGATGCTGCTGCTGCTGATACTGCTGCTGCTGATGCCGCTGCGGCTGATGCTGCTGCAGCCGCTAATGCTGCTGTATGGTGTTAACTCCTCCCCCTCTAAGGATCGGTTTACGTTTTGCCAAGTACATTTAATGTCTTGTCAGCATAGCTATCTGCAATCATAGCAGCTTTTTGTCTTGCATCTTCAATTGTAAAGTTGGTATGGCGCAGGTCAGCGCTTCGAGTGAGCTTTGAGATAACAGGAGCTGAAGAAATGGGCTGTAGCAGACTGTTGTAGAGTGGGAATCTTTGTTTTCGGAGACATTAAATATTACTTATAATGTTAGGTTAGTATTCTTAAATGGTATTGATTATTATTATTTACCAGGTTTGTGAAGAGTGCCAATTATTAATTATTTGGATAAAAGATAGTGATTCCGAATAATTTTTCAATCGGGACATACCCAAAGAAAAACGTAAAAAAAACAGCAACAACGAAAAATTAATAGTAGAAAGGCGAAATGTGCGAATTATGAACGCTTACGGTTAGATTTAAAGTGTGCCTTGTGAATGAGTTTACTAGACTTAGTACGAACTGTCACTTTTCTACTATCCTGCACTTCTTCTTATTAGCTTTTTGTCTTGAGTCTTCAATTGTAAAGTTGGTATGGCGCTTATTTTTAACAAAGACTGTTTGCCCTTTGGAGCACTGAATGGGTTTTTTGTTTTTAACGTCTATTAATGGCAAGTTATTGTCGACGTTCGATCAGCCCCCTCAAATGTTTCGAGTTTGAAATTTGTTAGCCCATGATAATTTATTCGGGAAACCCTGTCAAGAAAAATGTTTCCAAGAATGTTGAATGAAATCTTTCGATTTGACCGTTTACTCCGCTTTGCTGCGTTGGGGTGTGGTGTACCTCTATTTCCAATGATCTTAGGTAATTATGAACTGTTGGACAAAGGATGCCCCGCTCATTGTCCATCATTAGAATTTTAGGTGCCGTGAAATAGTGAAGCACTTCTGCTAGTTTCTAACATAGTTTGAGAGCCGATTTAGATTGTAGAGGGAAAAGCTTGGCCAATTAGGAAAATTTGTCTATACAGCCCAGAAACTTGTGCTCTTCCAACATGAAGACGTCCACGTGTAGAATTTCGAACGGATAGTTCGGTACAGGAGTTGGCTGTAGAAGGGGCTTATTAGGGTGTCTGTCATATTTGTGAGCCTTACAGATCTGATAAGTTGATGTAAACGCTTTTATTTTGTTTGCCATTTTTTAGGAAATAACATTCTTCTGACGTCTGACCTCTTCGGAATTTCTATGGGCTCTGCAATGTTCGTTATCAATTGCTTCGATAATGTATGTGTAGCTGTAAATGGCTTTAGGGTATTTTTATTCCATTAATTACAGATGGATTGAAGTAAGTAAGCAAACTAGTTATATCTGAAGTGGTCAATGTTTTCAATGGAACTAGGTGGCGCTTGAACCCGGGTTGTGGGTTAATACAAGAATAGACAGATCGCGATGGTTCGAAAATAATCTGGGTTCTATAAACATTTATTGAGACTTCCATATGGGGAATAAGGTCAGAAGCGTCTTGTTGTCCACTGTGTATTGTTGCCAACGAGTCTGTGTCATGGAGGCCCAATAGATTCGTGTCCGACTGGTCGGGGGCATGGGGGATACGCGATAACGCATCCGCAACCACGTTTGCCTTGCCCGGTTTATAGATCAGCTCATGATTATATTCTTCAATTTTCGCCTTCCAACGTTTCAACTTTGATTTGAAGTTCCTAAAGCTCATGGCATGCCTAAGCGGCTGGTGGTCCGTATAGATTTTTATGCAGCCCGCCCCATATAGAAACGTTCATAGATTGTCCAGAGCCCAAACAATGCGTAACATCTCCTTTTCAACGGTAACGTAATTTTCTTCAGTTTTGTCCAAGCGATCTTGAGATGTATGCTATAAGACGATCTTGTCCTGAGCTAACTTGGGACAACACGGGTCCGAGAGCAAAGTACGATGTATCGGTAGTAAGGTGAAAAGGTTTTGTAAAATCTGGAAAAGCTAAAACCTCCGATGAAGAAAGAAGGGTCTTAAGGTCTTTAAACGCTTCTAGTTCCAGTGGACTAAGTTCAATGAAAACTTTCTTGGATTGTGAGGCGCGTTTGCGCGTTTTTCCTCTAATGAGATTTGTTAGGGGCTTAGCAATTTTCTGTTTCAGAATGGTGGGAGGCGGTATTTTTAACTTTCCCTCTACTTTTTTCCTATCCACGTTAATCCCTTGAGATGTGACGACATAGCCCAAGACTTCAAAACTGAAAATATTGCCCTGAGGTTGTGCCAATGTTCTTCATAAGTAGCACTGAAAACAATTGTGTCATCAGTGTAAACATAACAAATTTTTCCTATATAGTCTCTAAGAACATCGTCGATCATTCTTTGGAATATGGCTGGGTAGTCTGATAAATTCATAATTTGCATTAAGAGTTGAGAATGCGGTTTTTGGAATGTCCGCGGGATCCATATGTATTTGATGGAACCCCCGAAGTTAAGTCAAGAGTCGTAAAGAGTTTCGCATTGCCTAAACTAGCTAACGTAGATGTAATGTCAGGAATTGGATAGGTGTCTGGTATTGTGACAGCATTAAATCGTTTGTAATCAGTTACCATACGAAATTGTTGTTCCCCATTTGGTTTTGGTTTTTAAGCGACAACCCACACTGGAGAATTATATGAACTTTCTAATAGTCGTATCCTGCCGTCACGAAGAAGTTCAGCGACTTGTCGGTCAACCTCGTCCCGCATGTTGACTGGATAGGGATAAAATTAGGGGATAGAACTTAGAATAAATGGGCTCTTGGGTATTAGTCCGATGTGTTGCTTTGATTCGGGAATCCACATAGCCACCACGGGCAACCGGGTCGAATACTGAAGCGGGTAAATATTTTCTACCGCTACTCGGGCCCAAAACGCGCTTAAACTACATAAATTTGGTATCAAACGAAAGAGAAAAATTCCACGAGCACGACCTCAAGTGCGCCTTGGCGATTTATTTCGTAGTTTTTGTGTAATTAACAAAAGAAAATTGAGTTTTTAGCGGGATTAAAGCTAAAAATAGCTGAATCTAACTATTTCCAGCTAAAATAGTGTGGCTAAATATTACGACATTGTTGGAAAGCGCGCCAAATGGCGTTGCCAGATACCAAATTTTCTGGTATAAAATTGGCGCCATATTTAAATTTTTGCGGCAAATTCAAATGGACTGGTGACAAAAAAAATTGTATTTTTTCAAAAGGCAATTGGCAGAAATTTATGTACGTATATAATAGTGTGTTAATTGTTATATTTCAGTGCAATTAGGTTTATTCAATGGGCAATGACGTAAAGTTAAAGGTTGAATATGTTTACCTACATATGTATTTACCTAAATGGAATATTGAATTTATTTATTTTTAAGTAATATTTTTCATCTTTTTTTCGCAGTACTAGGTTGGGGGGAAAAAAATGAAATTAACAATACGGTTTAAATTGCCCGCCAAAAGAAAACACTCTTTAAAATACGCGCCAAAAAACAAGACAGTCTGGCAACACCATAACTTAGCGGATTTTGTAGCCGTTTTTTATTTTCCAACACTGAAATCTCGAGTAGCGGTAGTAAATTTTTACCCGGAAGCGAACTCATTAATTAGCTTCTCACAAATGGATTTGATTTCCTGGGGGTGCCCTTCTTCTAGCACAAAATTAAGTTGGGTCGATTCCCGGTTCAGATGTGGTATTACCACCCCCAGTTCTATGATTAAGACGTTATGTTCCCTATCAATTTTCGCTTTCAATTTCTTTAGTGTATCATCTCCTATAATTTTTTTTTTTTTTTTTTTGTGTTTAATTATATTTAAAATCTGTTCACTGTAGGACAAAAATTAAATTTGTTAACGGCCATGTTGTACATAACAATGAAATGAAGTGAAAAGCCGCTGCACGGTTTGTTGTTTTGGAGTCATCACACTTCACTGGCCGAAATTAAGTGCAGCTAGCACTACCAATTGGGATCTGTCATGAAGGGGAGGTCAAGAGGATGGAACCTCTTCAGCCTGCGAAGACAGTGGTCATCTGCTAGGTCAGCTGCAAGCCTGTTGATGTGACTGGTGAGTCTGTCGAGGTGGCGGACCCCATATCTGGGGATCTCCTTGTGGACTGACGGGATTTTCAAGTCCCTATGTAAAACTGAATTTCGGACGTAGAACGGCGCACGCACCAGTTTGCGCAGAAGCTTATTTTGAAATCTTTGCAAGATTTCAACGTTGGAATGACCCGCCGTGCCCCACAGCTGAATGCCGTATATCCAAATGGGCTTCAGTATGGCTTTATACAGCAGCACCTTGTTTGATGTACTGAGCTGCGATTTGTGACCGATGAGCCATTGCATTCTTCTTGCCTTCAAATTAAGCTGCATTGTCTTAGCCTTGATGTGAGCCTTCCAGTTAAGTCTTCGCTCGACGGTGAGGCCGAGGTATTTCACCTTGTCAACTGTGGGCAGAAGAGTCCCGTACAGACTGACTGAAGGACAGTCACCCATTCGTGTAGCAAAAGTGATATGGTTGCATTTAGTTGTGTTTACGGCGATGTTCCACCTGAGCAGCCAAGGCTCAATAATGACTAAGATCAAATATACCGTTGAACAGGCACGCAAGATGTTGGATTGCTCGTGGCGGGGAGAAGCTTCAGGGTGACCGCATCAATACCGTCATAACCTGGGCTTTTTGTTGCTTTTAGACTGTCAATTTCCGTTTTTACTTGGCCTGGGTGCACATGTTGAAAGGGGAGAAGGCATTAGCTACATGAGTGGCAAACTCCTCTGCCTTGTCCTCTGGTGATCTGCACCAAGCTCCGTTGGTACCTCGAATAGGAACTTTCCTGCTTGTAGGCCTTTTGAGGTATCTCGTCGCATTCCAGAGACTTTTCTCAGGGTTGTTGGGCTCGAGGTTCTCCAGATATTCAGCAGTAGCTGCATTTCTTTGTTCAAAGAAAAGAGTCTTCAGATGTTTAGTGGCTCTGTTAAGTGCTGTTTTGTCAACTGGATTGCGACTGAGTTGCCATACTCTTCGAAGTCTTCTCTTGTTCCTGATTGCATCTGATATCTCAGTTGACCAAGCAAACTTGTCCCTTTGGTTGCAACGGGGTGGTGTGGCTTGTGCAGGTGGTGTGCAAGAGGTAGCAGCTTCACAAATGTCGAGGGTAAATTTTTCCACGGTTTCGTCAATATCCCCACCAGAGTTGAGGAGGACAGCTGGGTTGACTACGTCCTCTAAGATGGATTGGAAAAGTTCAAGCAGCCGAGTGTTGCGTGTCTTGACTTCAGCAGGGGTGTCTAACCAGATTTTGATTGCGCTGTAGTCAGACAGCAGGTCTGGTTCATCAGCCACGACGATTCTGCTGTGGTGAATGCCTCTGGTAACAACAATGTCAAGGACATCAGGAATCTTGTTTGGGTCGGTTGGCCAGTATGTAGGTTGGCCAGTTGAGGCGATCTTCAGGTTGAGCGTATTGACACAAGGTCTGAGAGCAATTCCTTTGGGGTTGTTTAGCCTTGAGCCTGCAATAAGGAACCTGTTGCCAAAAGTGCTCAGGCCTTGTTGAAACATTTGAGTGTCGACTGCGTTATTTTTAGGAGACCGAGTGAGGTTTTGATGGCTATTGATGCAGCTTGCAGCCAGGGAAGAGTTAACGGAGCTTTCTCAGTGTATTTTATTGTGGATTTTATAAGGATGCCAGCACCACCTCTGGCGTTGCCGCTCGGATGATTCGCCTGAATCAAATCAAGTCCCTGGATTTTGAAGTAGGATCTGTCGGTAAGGTGTGTTTCACTTAGGAGCATTATGTCATCTTTTGCATAGGCCGTTGACGTTCCAAGATACTAGTTTGAGGCCTATTTGCATAAGGCTGCTATTAGGGTGTTAAACATTTGGGTCATCTGAACCAATTGAGCATGCATAACCTTAATGATTTGCTCCAGCTCGAAGGATTGGGAGTTGGATTCCGTGAGCGGGGAAGGGGTGGGAGGTTGAATCCTGTTTTAGGAGTTTCACCAGAAAAGGCAGCGCCTGAGTGTAAGCATTCTGCGAGGTTGCGTTGTTGGTTATCATGGATTGGTTTGCAGTTCGCAGTGTTTTCTTGGCCACTTCTTTATTCACTCTGCAGCCTTTGTAGGAGGCAGTGTGGTTCCCGTTGCAGTGAACGCATTTGGCTGGGGCGTCCTTGTCTTTTGTGCACATTGAAGATGTGACACTTGACACATCGGGCAGGCATGTGTGCTGTGTGTGCCTAAACTCCTGGCATTTGTGGAATTGGACAACGTTTCTGACTTTGCGAGGGGGCTCCCTGACTACGACTGCGTTGCAGAGACGCTTGACGGAGAAGACTTCTTTATTGTTAGCGGCTGGCTCGAAATCAACGAAGAAGATGGGCATGGGGACCTTTGTGTGTCTATTAGGAAGAGTAAAGAAGGTTAGTGGAATATCATTACCCAGATGAGCGAAGAAAGGTCCTTTGAGATATTGTGAAATTTTTATGGGTCAATTTGCTGATTGTACTAGTTGAATAGCACCCTCTGAAAGATCTAGACTAATAAAGTTTTTGTTTGCGCCAGTGTCGATTAAAAACTTTCGCACCTTTCTATCTGCATCAATGTATTTTATGTAGGGTCCGCTGGATAGGCCTTTTTCATAAAATTTACTTGATCTTCGCTCTCGATTCTCTTCGAATTTGATGGCTGGGTAAGTGCCACGCGTGTGGCACAAAGTTCATGTGTAAGTGTTCTTCTACTACGCCACCGTCAGTGGCCATATGGTATAATCGTTGTTCCTTTCTAAAGGGTTTCATGGAATCAGAAGAGTTCCTCTTTTGGCTACTGCCATTCCCATAGATCCGGAAACGGCTCCTAGATTTGCCTGATCCACTTGCTTCTAGTTTAATACACCGGCTATAGAGCCTGTGGCCTGGAAGGTAACGCATAACGGTACGGTATTGTGTTTTGTACGTGAGACGTAGCGAAGGAAGGCCGATACATGGGTCGGGGTCGGTAGTAAGGGGTGTTTGTGCGTGTGTGCCAAGTTTCATTAGAGGCGTATGCTAGGGAGGGCTTGCCAGCTGAAATAACAATTTCCAATTTCCCTTCTAACGTTTTTGGGTGCTTAACTGTTACCAAAGCCGATAATTGTGGTGACAATCCATTTAAAAATGCGCGCAAGGACCTTTCGCGGTACGAATGAATTAACGCTTCAAGAGCTACTCTAGTTTAATTCTCGCTCTTAAGCTTCTCTATAATAAGTGTAAGATGCTTGTTGATCTGGGAGTAAATTGCTTCTAGGGTCGAGTTATTTTGGACTATCACACTCATTTGGTATTCCAAAGTTCCTAGGTCTCGTTTGTCCTCATAATGGGAGGCTAATGCCTCGTTGGGCACGTTGCATATGTAGAGCATCTCATCTACTTCGCCCCGTATTTTGGATCTCAAATGGAGAACCACTGCCCTATACATAGGCTTGTCCCTGACTACCTGATAATCGTGGATGATTATATCTGCTCCTCGTATCCACGCGGAAAACATATAGGCTTCGCCTGAAAATATTTCTATCTCCTTTACTCAATTGGGCATATTCGTCATATTCGTTTATTGCGCGAGTGGGTGGGCAAACCACTTCGACCACAGTTTCCCCACGCCTATCTTCTAAGATTGTTACATTCTCCTTTTGCTTTTTAGCTCCTCGGTCAACACTGCCACTTGTTCTATCAAACATGTAATTGACTGTTTGATTTCTTCCATTGTTTGTACTTTTTTATGTTTGTTTGATCTGCCCAGTTGCAGATGATACAAAACTCCAAAGCTCAATAGCATTTGGAGTGGATTACGGAAAAATAAGTCTTCTCCTCTTCGAATTCCACAAAGAAGTCATTTTTATATTTCGGTCTCATGAGTTAGAAGCTCTTCATTAGCCATGTAACAGAAGCTTTTAGAAAATGTTAATGTAAATACAGTGGTAGAAATTCCAATAATTTTAAACAAATAATATAAGAAATTTTAAGATATACAAATCTAAGATAACGATGACGTCTCCTCCAACATCCTCCCCCATTGAAGGATGAAGTGTGACTCCTTCAATTTACATAAACGTCATCTCTCAAAGGCAACATAGCAAGTTTGCAGATTGGGCGGCGAATTATTCCTCTCTTGGTGCGAACATCGGCTACTCTGACCTTTCCATCTGCACCAAGTATGGCTTCGACCACACGACCAGTAATCCAGCATTGCGGTGGAAGATTGTCTTCATGGATGAGAACTAATTGATCCCTTGCTATGTTGTTTTCGGGGTGCAACCACTTAGAGCGTTCTTGTAATTGATGCACATTGTCGCGGTCATTGGGATCATCGCTGTGAATGGATATTGGACGGGAATTCAATATCGCCTCTACTTCAATTGCAATCGATTGAAGCTCTTCGTACGTTAAATGAGAAGAGGTAAAATTTTTGATGAGCAGAGTCTTCATTGACTTTACTGCAGCTTCCCATAAGCCTCCAAAATGGGGAGCACGCGGTGGAATGAAGATGAATTCAAAGCCGGCATTTCGGCTAAATTCCTCCAGATTTTTTTGCATTGAGTTCTCAACAGAATTGCCGTTTGAAGCCTTCAAGTTGCGAACATGCTCCGACAAAGTTGGTGACATTATCACAATAAATACTTTTGGGTATACCACGTCGTCCGATGAATCGCTTCAAACAGAGAATAAAATTATTAACATTTGAATGTTTGTATACCCATATACACTAAAATGGCTAATGTTTACGAAAGAACGGCCTACAATCCAAGCATAGGAAATAATGAACATATAGATCAAAGTCACTGTTTTCCACCGATCGTTCCTGCTTAATCTGCCCAGTTGCAGATGGTACAAAACTCCAATGCTCAATAGTACGTGGAGTGGAGTAATATATACAAATCTAATTTCAACGATGACGTCCTCTCCCCTATTGAAGGATGAAGTATGACTCCTCAATTTAAATAAACGACATCTCGCACAGGCAATGGAGCAAGTTTGCAGATTGGGAGGCGAATAATTCCTTTCTTGGTGCGAACATCGGCTACTCTGACCCTTCCACATGCCTAAAGAACTAATTGATCCTTTGCTATATTGTTGTCGGTATGCAACCGCTTATAGCGTTCTTGCAATTGATGCACATAGTCGCGCTTCCAGAGATCCCAGAAGCGTTGCTTGAGATAGGTCACCCTTTGCCCACGGGATAGATAAGAAAGTTGAGTCATTTGCTACCGGCTCAGGGATCGCTTGCAGTGAACATCCGATCAATAAGTGGCCTGGCGTCAGGGCCTCTCCGTCATTGGGATCATCGCTGTGAATGGATATTGGACGGGAATTCAATATCGCCTCTACTTCAATTGCGGCTTCCCATAAGCCTCCAAAATGGGGAGCACGCGGTGGAATGAAGATGAATTCAAAGCCGGCATTTCGGCTAAATTCCTCCAGATTTTTTGCATTGAGTTCTCAACAGAATTGCCGTTTGAAGCCTTCAAGTTGCGAACATGCTCCGACAAAGTTGGTGGCATTGTCACCCATGATTTGTAGCATTAACACTGGTTTGTAATGATAGCAATGTGTGCAACTTCGAACAACCTTTCGGACCAATTCGCGAGCATTTACAATCCATACTGTTAGGCGCAGAATCTCTATCAGAACCCTAGCTCCCGCGTGAAGTAAAATGATGACTCTTTGGATGCAATAAGGGCCATTCTAGCGTCCAATGGTATGTCAGCCATTGCTAGACGGCCTCCAACACGGATAAGTCGAATAGTTTGAGTTCCTATCTATTCATTTGATATGAATGGATTTAATTTTTGAAGCTCCGGCTTTAGACTTCGTCCTGCTTGTAAGTTCTTTAGTTCTTTCGCAAACTCATCACTCTGAATGGAAGAGATTATATGATTAAAAGTCAATTTAAATTCTTCTAATGAAATGGCTTTTGTAGCATTTATCGTGTTATTGCGGTTAATAGGAACTCGGTTGAAAACTCGTAAAACGTATGCTAAGATGATAGTATACAAATGATTTGCTCGAATATGCTCTTTTCTTTACAACTAGTGCTACATTTCAATACAAGGGTGTTTAGCAATTCTAATTCTTTGGGCTCAAAATCTTTCTATCTTTCATATTTCAGCCAATGTAATGCATCAAGAGTTAAGAACTTTGGTCCATGAAACCAAATTGTCTGCATCAAATCGCTGGCGACACAGCCACGTGAAACAATGTCGGCTGGATTATCCTTTCCAGGCACGTGACTCCAAATATTATCCTGCGATTGAGTTTGTATAGTTGATACGCGATTGGCAATAAAGCATTTTAGAGTTGATGGGTGCATTTTAATCCAATGAAGAACGACAGTTGAATCTGTCCAAAAATATGTTTTGCTGACAGAGTAGAACAGATGCAGAAAGCTCTAAGCGAGGTTTGAGGCATCCGAAAATCCATGGATTTCACACTTATTTTTTTGGTGATGTGTTAACAAATCGATTTACGCGAACCAAGCCAATATTAGGTAAATCAGCTTGAAGTTGTTGCCATCTAGTCCGTAATATCTCTGGCAACGGGTCGTCCTAGTCCAAGACCTAGATTCACAAGTCTTGGATCAGGATTTTGTAGCGTACTACGACTGGAGCTAATAATCCTAGTAGATCATAGAGCGTGGCCATGATAGATACTATTTTCCGCTTTGTTGGTATTGCAGTTAAGGGAAGATGAAATCGAAGCTATGTAAGATCTTCAGTTGCCAGTCACGACATGCCAAGGGCCTTGGTGACTTCACTATTGTCAATATTGAGATTACATTCATAATCTGTTAGTGCATTGAGTTCTTCGATTGAATCAGCTCCATAAAGTAGATGGTCGACGTACATATCCTCAGGTAATACAGCAGATCCAATTGGAAATAACTCCTTATACGTCTCTGATAAAAACTTTAAAGACCTGATTGCGAGAAATGGAGCACATGACATCCCATAGGTAAAAGTATTCAATTGAAATAATTGAATAGTTTCTTGCGGTGACTTTCTCCACAAGATTTGTAAGAAAGTTCTATCCTCAGGTGCGACGAGAAATTGTCTGTACGTTTTTGTTATGTCAGTGGTAATGGCATGGCGATACAAACGAAACGAGAGTAATGTTAGGATCAGCTCTTGTTGAATAGTAGGACCAACCATGATATATTTGATGATGATTTAGACGAAGCGTCAAAGACTACGCGAAGTTTAGTTGATGAGCTCTGCGGTCTAAGGACACAAAGGTGAGGAATAAAGTAATGATTTCCCGATTGCAAATTGTTTAACGAAGATACCTCCATGTGATTTAACCTAAGATATTCATCTAAAAATTCGATATACATTTCCTTTAAGTGGTGTTGGGATGCAAGCCGTCTTTCGAGTTGAAGAAAACGTCTTTTTGCACAGGACAACGAGTCCGCAACTTTCCCAGGCGATTCCTTCAACGGCAACCGAACCTGTATGCGCCCTGAATCCAGGAATTGTGTGTTCACCTGAAATAGAGTTTATCATGCTTGTTCTTCTGAGGTTAACGAAATATCTTTATTTTGAATTCCATGTATTTCATACATTTTTCAAAAGCTTTCTAATAATTTGCTAAGATCTTGCTGTTGCGTTAAATCACAAGTGTAGTGTTGAGTTGATTGGGGTTCAGCAATCTTACCCCCGACGATCCATCCTAATGCTGTTTCCACTGAATAGAAAGACCAATTCCTAAACTAATTTTACCCGTCTAAAGTAGATCACAATACTCCTTAACGCTAAGCAATTAATCTATCATTCCAGGCTTATAAAAGAATGGGGTCGGCTAACTCAATTTCTTGGGAAACGGCCCAATTTGACATATAGCCTCTTTTCAGGCTGAGGTAGAGATATAGATTTAGTCACGATAAAGTCCATATTCCATTCATCTGAAGATATTCTTGAACGAATTTTGCTAGATACGTAATGTTTGTCTTGAATAAGAACAATTGCTGTTGGAAGTAAACCCCGCCAAGCGTGGCGAGTCAACATTGATGTTGTAAATGTTTTACTTTCATCATGTGTATGAATGATTTGCTGCGATTTATGATGAATACTTCATCTGGTTGAAAATTTCCCTGTATGTTTGAATCCTTATGCATGTTTGTGTGATGTAAACCTCCACAATGTCGACATCTATTTAATGAAGGACACTTTGAGGCTGGATGACCCTTATTGAGGCAATTCAGACAAAGTGACGCTGTTTTAACAATCTTGAATCGCTCAATAAACGGTAGCGAAATAAAAACTGGAAAGAATGCTAACCTATGCTGAGTCGACTGACATTGAATGCATCTACTTTGGGCTCCAGCAAATACTTTTGAAGTACTATGAATTTTGTCTCTGACGGGTCTTTCCTCTTGTCGGTTTCGCAGATACCCTTCCAAACGACAGTGTCGACTGAGAATTTTATAACAGTCGGCCCAGTCTGGCAATTTATAGTATTCTTGAACCCGATCGTATGCTTGTTGGGAGTCAAGATGAATTTTTGACATAACAATATGAATAAGTACTGCGTTTAATACATCAGCTTCAGACCCAAGAGACAACAATGATCCGTGTAGAGCTGAAACCGTATCCAAAATTGTACGTAGGGTAACAACATCTGCCTTTTTCATGATTGCAATGTTAAATAATCTTGAAATATGTTCTACGAAAATAAGAACTTTCTTGTCATATCGCTCGTTGAGGCGATCTAGGGCCTTGGGATAATTTTCGTCTGATACTAGAAATGGCGAGACTACGCTTAGAGCTTGGCCAGATAGACAACTTATTATATAGTTAAATTTGTCCACATTGGACAATGAGTTGTCTTCATGTACCATATTTGTGAATGAAGTAATAAATTTTTTGAATTCCCCATATTTGCCGTCGAGTTTAGGTAATTTGAGGGATGGAAGCCGATAATGATGTCCACTTTGATAAGTCGATAAATTAAAGAAACTAAGTTCTTCTGGGTTTTCCTGAAGACATTTGGGGCCCTTAACGAAAGAAATGTAGCATGGCCTACCTTCCGCGACTTGTTCGCTGCCATTTATATCGCCAATTAGTATTTGTCATAAGTGGAGAAGCTCTATCACTCTATCACCATATGTACTAGCAAATTGCCGAAGGCTACGATGGTGGCCTGTGGGAACAATGAGTGCCAAACAAACAGAAGACTGTCGTCTCCACTTGGTACGATTTAAACCAATTTCTCACCGATCGATATCGTGTACTGGATGTCAACATAAGTCTGCCCCAAATACGCAGGCCATCCCTATTGATTCCGCAAATCCCACTCGACGATGAAGGTCCAAGCGTTTTCCGCGAAAGCTCAATTCAAACCGGCGTCTTGCAAGCTTTGCCATCGGGAAAATAACTCAATACGGCTTTGCACAAGTTTCCTTGACATGCCTGTTCAGAGGCGTTTGGACACCATTAGACAGCAGGGACTCTGTTTGAACTGTTTTGCTCGCCCGCATCAAGTGAAGGGCTGCTTAAGTGCAAGGAGCGTCATCACACCTCGTTGCCTAGCGACGTGTCCGTGTCGTCATCGCCCGCTGCGCAAGTCCCGCACTTCAGCGAAACCGAGCGTCCGTCCGCAAGCGGCCAGCTCACAAATGAACAGAGCTATTTTGCATCCTCCCCAGGCAGAGTCGCAGTTACTGAACTGGATTGAGGGCTCAGTTCTGGTCGTGTCCAAATTGTCCGTCTTTGGATGGGTTCTGTGTGGAGCTCTTATGCCTGATGCTCCGGTTTCTGGATTAGGTTTCGCTGCGCAGAAGCAAGTCAGTCCGGAAGCAAAACTTGATGTACTCCTCACCAAGTTTTGGGGGGTGGAAGACCTTGCCGCAAAGCCGGAAAAGGAAGATGACGTATTCTGCGAGCGGAATTTCCAGGAGAAGGAAGAACGGCCGATATGTTGGACGTTCAAAGATCCGAATAGTGTTGACTTGAGTCATTGAAGACCGATCGCGCTGTCCCAATTCCTACGAAACGAAGTGCGTCTCCTCAAAGATACGAGGAATTAGGCCATATGATTCGGGTGACGCCGCCTCAGGATGGGAAAAACTTCTATCTCCTCCATCACGCGGTGTTTAAGCGCGACAGCACCACCACCATCCATCTTACTCTCCAGGCCGATACAAGTACTAAAGTATTCTGGACTTTCGGGGTAACCAGGCGCCATTCCTGGCGATACGAATCCAGCTACAATTGGCACGAGATAGATGTGCAATCAATGTATCCTCAGGCGAGCGAAATCCTTTAGAACTTCATAAATGTTGATGATGTCCTAGGCGGCGCTCATACTGAAGACTGAGCCCGTCTCGCCATACAAGAGCTTCAAGCAGCCCTTCAATCTTCGTGTCTCCGAAGGAAGTACTGAAGGAAGTACTTCAGGCTTTCTCAAGAGAGCACCTACTGCGAGAGGACTTTCTCGGAGTTAGAAGACGAGAGCACTGCGAAAAACTTGGGAACTCGCTGGCAAGCCGCCGAGGTCGTCTTCTTCTTCACCGTAGCGGAACCACCAGTGAAGGAGTCAATCTCCAACAGTTCTGTCCCATATCGCTAAGCTCTTCGACCCCGCCGGCTGGCTAGCCCCATTTGTTATTCGAGCGAAGATATTCATGCAGCAAATCTGGTTAACCGAACTGTGCTGGGATGACTCTCCGCATCCTCCTCCGATACTCTCGTGGGAGCTACATGGCTTCTGTGACGCGACCCAGAAAGTGTACGGAGCAGCCCTATATGTGCGGGTTAGGTCTCGCGATCAAGTAAGCGTCGCGATCAAGTAAGCGAACGATTTCTCGTAGCCTTCTCTCGATTTGTCGCACGGAGGCAATGTCCACAGCGCATTTACTCCGATAATGGCAAAACCTTCGAAGGGACCTCGAAGATGCTCGAAAATAACTTTCTGGACGCCACCAAGCATAACATCATGAAGGCAGCTTATCTTATCCTGGCATTTCATTCCGCCGAGCGCCCCCATATGGAAGGACTGTGGGAGGCTGGGGTCAAAAGTTTTAAGACCCTAATTTACAAGTCCTCCCCTTTCCACTCTCTTGAGGAGTATCTGAACTCCATGCCAATTTCTCCCATGAGCGAGGACCTAGAGGATCTGGGACATTTCCTTATTGGAGGACCACTGTTATCCATTGCCCAGCCTCAGATTCTAGTCGAGCCTGTCACTAATCAACAGATGGCAGCGACTGAAGGCAATCCAGCATGCTTCCTGCGCCGATGGAAGACCGAATACCTTAAGGAGCTCCACAAACGGAATAAGTGGAAATCACCGGTTCGCAGTCTCCAGACAGGCGACGCACAGTTGGTCCTCTGCTCGGATAGCGTTGCAAAAATACGTTTTTTCATGATCGCGTTTGGCAAAAATGATATATGCAATCGATAGGAAATACTTCAGAGTTTATGAATTCAAAAAATTTTTGAAATCGGTTGAGATTCATCGGTGCTAGAGGCGCCCAAAGTTGAGACATTTTTAGTGAATTAGGAAAAAATGATCATTTTAAAAAGAATCGCAACTTTAAAACTGCATATTGCTTGACCTTTTAAGATGCTAGCAGCCTCTTCGGACCCACTTATTGCATCAGACAGACAGACGGACGGACATGTCTATATCCACTCGGGTGTTGATCCTGATCAAGAATATACATATATACTTTACGGGGTCGGAAAAGCTTCCTTCTGCCTGATTTGGCGACTTCAATATACCATTTCACCCTATGGGTGTATGCTATAAAAATAAATAAAAATGTATCAAAAAAATTTGTAAAACAATATAAAAAACCGGCCGCCCTTTCGCCAAGCGAGCACACTCACAACAGAGCCACGTCGACAATGAGAAAAGTGCCGTCGAGATTTGTAGTTAAGCACGCATCTCATTTTCGCGTTGTCGCTAGCTCGTCGAAAACTCAAAAAGGCTGCGAGCCAGCAACTGAAAAAGCGACGTTCACATCTTCGCTAGCTTACTGTCCATCATTCCCTAAGCAAAGCACAACACGCATATACATACAGTTCGTGTAGCGCTGCGTCTGTGTGTGTATGCATGTGCTCCGTTGATTTGATGATGACGTAGTAGGCAGCGCTTGAGCCGATTTATATTGACTGTAACTTGTGTTCTATTTATCCGATCAAATTCAAATTTGGGGATCTGAAATTTAATATCCAACACTTCCAATTTTTGCAAAAATGGTTCTTCTAGAGCTATATGATATAGTAGTCCGATCCTGACAATTTTCTTAGTTTATCAGCTCCCGGCTAAAAGTAGCTCAAATATCAAATTTCATTCTGATAGCTCTTAAGTTGGAGTTTATGGAAAATTTAATGGGGATACTCCAATTTCTGAAAAAAAATTTCTTCTAAAACTATATGATATAGTCTCCGATCCCAATGATTTTCTTACTTTATCTTACCCGGGGACAAAAAGCCCCAAAAAAAATTTCATCCCGATAGCTCTTAAGATAAACATGGCCCATCGACTCATCATCTCATGCTGATCAAGAATATATATACTTTATGCGGTCGGAAACGCCAACCAAAGGTCGCGCAAAGTCGGATTTCATCGGCGAAGTCGTCCACTGGGTCTGTCCAATGAGCCATCCAATACTGCACCGAAGTCTGACAATCTCTCGTCTCCCTCTATAACTCTGGGGAAAGTTCCAGCCTCCGAAGACTCCGGTGACCGCGAAGCGTACCGACATTCTGCGCAGGAACCCGTCTGCTCGCAGCCTCAGCGAATCTCCGAAGTCTCGTCCGTCCTCGATCAACCTTCCTAAGGTTAGCAAATTGCCGGTTAAAGGCTCGAGTGAACACAAAGGTCGGTCCAAGCTCGCGAGCCATCGCTTAGAGCCGAGTCAGCATGTTTCCCATACTGACCGCTAATATACATATGTGCATGCATAACCCACACTCTCTGCCCGTCTTACATTTTGTTACTTTACTTATATATAATGTATATATAAAATGGCTGCTCTGCCGCTGCGCCGACAGCTAGCAAGCCTTTAGCTAAGAGAACCAAATTCATTCAATAAAAGACATTCCTAAAGAACACATGCTTATTTTATGACTGGATAATATAATGGAACATAATATAACAATACATATAATACATGTCGACCGTTACTAGAGTCACAAGGAGCAGCGTATCGGAAAGATTGTGACAACTATACAAGGAGGATATACAAAAAAAAAACGTCTGAGTGAGTAGAGTGTGCGTGATGGTACGTTGAGGTCAGAAAAATAATATTAACAAAATAATAGCACGCATAAAGTGGCTGCTATTTGCTCAATCAACACTGCCCGCATGGACGACGGCGCAAAAACTTTATAATGAGCTTGAATTTTTAAAAGAGACAGCACATCAGATAAAAGTTATAAATCAAAAAAACCTTAACAAAACCGAATATTCCCAAGCCACTGCCGAAACGACCAGAAGTCTGCCCGACCGACTGCTCCGGACCCCTCAACTCTGCGCCATGCAATTCCGCATGAATGAAGCCGAAGACCTGTGCGAAGACCGGCACCGGCCCCGCCTGAGCGCATAGGCCCAGGACAACAGCAGCAGAACAACAGCGAGAGGGGCAAACCGCCACTTTCGCCTGCGAAGGAACGTCAGCCAATCGGCGACGACCAGCAGAGGATGCGGATAATCTATACATATATTAATTAAATATAAAACAAAATTTTTGTAAAAGCCTGCGGAACCTTTTCCGCTCGTTTAGAAGTGTAGCCCGTAAAGCTATACGAAACTATAGGTAGGACATATGTAAAAAGAAAAAAAAAACGAGAAAAAGTCATAAAATAGATGAGAAGTAAATCGATAAGTAAGTTCAGTGAGGAAATAGATAATAATTATAATTATGATTTTAACAAAACCATAATGGGTCTAGTAGACGTTAAATCAGTGGATTCCACTGCTAACGTGATAAATAAAGTTGAACCAAATAACATTGAATTGGAATATGTAAACATAATGCTTCTAATAATTGTTATTATAATGTATGCCAATTGCTTTTATAAACTATACAAACTGCACAATAAATGTGTGAGAAAAAAAATATATGAGCCGACCAAAACACTTGAACAAGATTTAAAAAAAAGCGCACAAACAACAAACGATACAAAACATAATTAAATGTTATTAAATAAGTAACGACAAGAAAATGAAATAAATAAAAGAAAAAATTAAAACAATATATAGGGGGACCCATATTTCAGTAGAAGAGTTCCGCAGTTAGTATCCACAACGCCTGTTAGTGTATACGAGTTAGAAATCCTGTATGTAGAGACATTTAACTGTTATAGATCAACTGCAGGTTAGATCAAGAATAGATGAACACCCAATTTTAGGTAGTGTAATTGTTATGATGGTATCCAAGAAATAATTCTTAACCATAATATATTGAAATGGAATGAATTATCAAAGGAATTATTAAACATTAAAGCAGAATTCGACAAATCGCATAAGTCACTAACACAAAATAGACCGATACAGAAAACCACAGTTAGAAAACATGTGGAAGCATTAGTTAAATGCTTTAATGAAGCTCGGATACTAAAATATGAACACAAAGATAAACTTACTCAAGATCATTGGTCTCACGTATCAAAGTTTTTGATCAGATTAAGATCCAATTTGCCAACTATTAGAGAAAAGTTCGACCTCGATATATTAATACCTAATATTCTCAATACCTCAGTAACAGTTGAAAGTAGTGAAGAACCAGAATCAAAAGAAGTTATTAATATCGACCAAAAGGATTGGGAAGAATAAAAAATAGATAATCTCACTATCCCCGCTATATTAATGTCTGGTTTGGACGATTTTACAGATTCAGACTCTAGATCGAGTGTAGTTGAAGAAAAATTGATTACAATGGCACAGTCAAATACTGATTTTATCAACACCGCATCAAAGCTTATACCAGTATTGGATGGTAAAGCAGAAAACATGTCAAGTTTTCTTGATGCATTGGAAATTATAGAATCAATAAAAGGCGAACACGAACAATTAGCTATTTCAATAATAAAAACAAAGCTAAAAGGTGTCGCCAGAAACCTAGTCGGAAATGAGACAACTATATCAAAAGTCATCTCCGGACTAAGAAGCAATGTCAAAGGGGAAACCGTAGAAGTATTATCAGCTAAGCTGATGAATCTATAGCAACGCAACAAAACTGCTAACCAATATACTTCAGAGGTTAAGCAGATAACAAAAACTCTAGAAAGTGCATACATAACGGACGGACTACCCCTTGCGTTGGCCAGAAGTTATTCTACACAGCTTGCAGTTAAGGCAATGACGAAGAATTGCGCAATTGAGGTAAATCTTATCATGCAGGCTGGCACCTTCAACACCATGAATGATGCCATATCCAAATTCGTAAACGGTTGCACGGAAGTAACTGGACAATCAAATCCTAAAACCTGAAACCGCGGACATAAAATTTTAGGGGTAACTATCTTGGTAATAATGAGGACAACAACTACAATGGTACCAACTTTAATAATAATGGGAGAGGTCAATACAGAGAAAATAATCGAGGTAATGGTTCATGCAATTAATCGCAATCAGAATATATTTATCACTTTTGCTAACGTATCCACAGGAAAAGAACTGGTTTTTCTAGTAGACACAAGTGCACACATTTCAATAGTCAAAGAAAATTCTGATGTCTATCATGACATAAACTTTAACTATATAATAGATATAAAAGGAATAAGTCAGGAGGTAACAAAATCAAAAGGTTTAACCTCTATTGAGATACAGACAACTCAATATATAATCAAACATGACTTTCATATCGTGGATTTACATTTCGCTATTCCATGCGATGGCATATTAGGAATCGACTTCATAAAGATATACAACTGTCAATTAGACATCAAGCCGTGTGAAGATTGGTTTATAATCAGACCCGATAACCTTTAATATCGAATTTATGTACCAATAACATACAGTTCTGGCAACATCTCAATACTTCTGCCAGCAAGATTCCAAGTTATTAGAAAAATTCAATTAAATTCCCAAGAAGAGAGTGTATTGATTCCAAACCAGGAAATTAAAAATATACTAGCTATGTGTACAATAGCAGCAACAATAAATGCATTCATAAGATTACTTAATACTACAAATAGAGATCAAGTAGTCAATACAAATAACTTTGCATATGAATCACTTTCGAACTACGAAGTAGTCAAAACTAATAATGAAACTAGAGAAAAGTCTGTATTATCTCAACTATCAAAGAAATTTCCTTCACAATTTAAGTCACAGCGCTCAAGCTTATGGACCAAATACAGCGATATATTCGGATTGGAAACAGAACCAATGACTACAAATAATTTCTACAAACAGAAACTGAGATTAAAGAATGATGAACCAATATATATCAAATATTATAGAAACCCACACAGTCAGGTGAACGAGACATACAGAAGCAAGTCGGAAAATTGATCACCGACGGAATAGTCGAACCTTCTGTATCTATCAAATATCCATTATTACTTGTCCCCAAAAAATAATCGCCGACTTCAGATTCAAAGAAATGGCGATTAGTGATTGACTATCGTCAAATAAACTGTAAGATGTCAGTTATTTTTGAAGTCTGTTAAATGTTCACACTTATATCGAAACCCGTATTTTAAGTATCGATTGTTAGTAGTAGGTCAGTATTATAAGTATCGATTGTTAGTAGCAAGTCAGTATCTTTAAGTATCGATTGTTAGTATTAAGTTGCCCAGGGAAAATATCGATATGCGGCCTAAGGCCACACTGGAGTTGGCCTCCTTCTTCTTCCGGCAACAAGACAACTGAACAGACGCACTAGCTGCGCAGCAAAAATTAATCTATTGCCATCGCTAATTGTAAATATATTTTCAGAAAATAAATACGCTATTACAAAACAAAAATTATTGTCCGATAAATTTCCACTCCCTAGAATTGATGACATTTTAGATCAACTAGGGCGAGCAAAATATTTTTCGTGTCTTGACCTTATGTCAGGATTCCACCAAATTGAACTCGAAAAAAAGTTAAAGAGATATAACTTCATTTTCAACAAGCAACGGCTCGTATCGTTTCAAGCGATTACCTTTCGGTTTAAAAATAGCGCCTAACTCATTTCAGAGGATGATGACTATTGCATTCTCTGGATTAGAACCTTAACAAGCATTCCTTTACATGGATGACTTAATAGTTATAGGTTGTTCCGAAAAACACATGCATAAAAACTTAACAGATGACAAATGCAGGGAATACAACCTAAAACTATATCCAGAAAAATGTTCATTTTTTTTGCATGAAGTGACTTTTCTTGGTCACAAATGCACAGATAAAGGAATACTTCCAGATGACACGAAATATGACGTCATCATGAATTACCCAGTCCCGCACAATGCGGATAGCGCTAGACGTTTTGTAGCCTTTTGCAATTATTATAGACGATTCATAACAAGATTATGTAAAAAGAATGTTCCTTTAGAAGGGACAGTTGAATGCCAAGACGCATTCCAATAATGGAACCAACATTGTTACAATACCCCCACTTTAATTTAGAAATCTGTATAATTACGGATGCGAGCAAATACGCATGTGGAGCGGTTTTAACTCAAAACCATGATGGACTCCAACTTCCCATTGCCTATGCATATAAATCTTTCACTAAAGGAGAAAGTAATAAGTGTACTACTGAGCAGGAATTAGCTGCAATACACTGAGCAATATTAGACTATGGACCAAATATATATGGAAAACATTTCTTAATAAAAACTGACCAAAAGATGGAACTGGCAACTTTAAGCCAAATGGGAGACGTCTCTTAACTTGGTTCAGGTTGTCTAACGATACTAGTAACGGGCTTAATCTGCTATGATAGGCATATGTAAATACTCGGGAAATTTCGGTGGTTTGATCTCGTCGCAAATTCCCTGCAATAATTAGACTCTGTCATTTGTTATTAGTTTTATCTGATATTCAATAGTGTCTTCGTCTCGCTTAATGATAATTATCGTTAAATTAATTACAAATGTCTGGTCTTGTAGCCAGGTCTATAAGTATTCTTCATTTGATTTAACCTTTCGTATGGTGACATCTCTGATGCATATTTTGAGTCAAGCACACCAAATAAGCCGTTCGCAATGTTCTCAATTATATCCTTTATACCTTTATTAACACGCAAATTTCTCCAACCTTTACTAATCCGTCTGAAATTGTCTTCAGCTCGGCCTAAAATGGTTCGAGATCGTAGAATGCTACGGTACTTCAATCAGATGTTGCCATTCTTCCTGTACCAATGATTTCGTAGTATATGCCTGGTTTCGTGTTGAATCGAGTTATGTTGGTTTTTTGAGCAAATGCTATAGGAAGTCACCACTATAGAGCTGCATCAATGAGAGATATTTTTTACTTTTTTTAATGAAAGGCAATGAATTGAGTGTCGAAACATCGAAATGTAGTAAGGCATTTGAATGATTTGCATTATTCGATATGTATCATTTTTATTGCGACGTTTTAAGCAACAAGAAGTAATCAATTTATCGAAAAGGTAGGGAACATAATGGCGAAATGAGGGATATTAAAATTTGAATATGGTATTGGATTGGATTGGACAATTTCGGACAAATCTTGTAAAATCTAAATTTTCTAAATTAGATTCCTAGTTGCGACGAACCGAGAAAACATAAATAAATTATTCAAAACTAGGTTTGAGCTGGGCCTCACGTCAATAAATCTTACTAATTGATTTGTAAGATTTTAAATCATATGTAGCACGAAAGGTGAGTAGGTATAGCTATTTCAAGAATCATCGTTTTTTTCTGTGGGAACACGATTGTTATTTGATCGAAAATGCTTAATTATTAATTCTTGTGGCATTGCGTTAAACTTATAGATTAAGTATGTAATAAAACTTATTATAGTCAGTATAAAAATGGTTAATGTAATAGTTTCAAATACAGTATAATATTTGGTGCATTCGTAAATTATCATATTAATTTATTTGTGAGATTTTAAATCATAGGTAACACAAAAAGGTGAGCAGGTATAGCTAGTTTAATAATCATAGTTTTTTTCTGTGGGAACACGATTGTTATTTGATCGAAAATGCTTAATTATTAATTCTTGTGGCATTGCGTTAATCTTATATATTAAGTATGTAATAAAACTTATTATAGTCAGTACAAAAATGGTTAATGTAATAGTTTGAAATACAGTATAATATTTGGTGCACTCGTTAATTATTCTTTTGTTTAAGTTGTTGACTTGTAATTAATCAATTGTCGTATGTGCTTTTAATGCTGAATTAGAGTTCTCATGCGGGGGAAAAATTTATAACTTATTGGGCATACGTTGGATATATGACTCCCCCATCCTACAAAAAATAGGCGGATACATTGCGCTATAGCAAGGGGGTTTTCTCAGCAGTAAAGATTGGAGTATCAATTTTGTTTATAATTTGGGACTCAATTTTTCAACAATTTGGGTTTCTTTTTTTCTGTGGGAGCACGATTGTTATTTGATCGAAAAAGCTTAATTAATAATTCTTGTGGCATTGCCTTAAACTTATAGATTAAGCATGTAATCAAACATATTATAGTAAGTATAAAAGTGGTTAATGTAATAGTTTGAAATACAGTATAATATTTGGTGTATTCGTTAATTATCACTGTTAAGTTTGGCGCTAAATTTCGATATTTTAGCAGGCCCACAAAAAACACTTCACTTTTACGTGATACTTCATTTATTTCTTCCACGTGTATTTCTTTTGCTAATATAGTGTGCAAGGTGTATGTGTGTGTGTTTGTATGCGAGAGTTTTAGGCCGGTCGCTATAAATTAATCGCCTTGTCTGGCGGTTGTACCCAAACTGTTTTGTTCGCTGCATAGCATAGCTTAATGCGCAAGATATAACGGCCAGAATCGATCTGCATTTTTGTCACGAATAAAGTGTGCAATGCAGGGTGCGCAATTGATTCCGAAAGTAAGCGCTTCCATAACGTAGACGTTAGGCTCTTGCCTCTTTGATTTGTTGTCAAACCAAAGAAACCTTTGCGCATGTGTATCTGCTGGTCTCACTCGGATCTAGTGCAACATTTCGGAAACATCGCCGCATATCGCCACTCGTTCTACTCGGATTTTTTGTCAAACCAAAGAATGAGAGTAAGAGGTCAAGCAGGGAATTCATGAGATCTGGGCCACTCAAAATGTAGTCATTTAGGGCCTTGCCGCCGGATTGGGCGGCTGCATCCCACACAAGCCGGACTTTTCTGGTTTATTTGGATTTTTAGTTATGAAGGTTGGTAGATACCATGTCCGTTTGTTTGGTGCAGCTATTTCGTCCGGCGTCAGCATGCGAGCGTAGCCCTTTTCGACGAGGTTTTCGACTTCGTTGGTGATTTGCTCCTTTAACTTTGGTTGTCGGGAAAATTGCTTTTGAAGGCATTCAAGCCGCTTTGGTGCATTTGCGTAGCTATCAGGCAATAAAACTTCAGGGTCTTTTTTTCCACATTAGACTGACCTCGTACCTGTCAAGTCTTGCTAGAGCTTGAGTTTCTTCTGGTGATGATAGTGGTTTTGCTGTAGTAGCGACTAACGAGAACGCTTGTTTGATGATCCCGTTCAGCTTTGCGTCTGCGTCTCTGCAGCCACACATGTGAACGAACACATTTTGCTCTAGTGACCCTTAATGGCGTGGAGGCAACACGGAAATAGGTTGAACCAGACTCTCTGGGTCGTTGGATGTGCTTGACCTCCGGCGTATGCACGTTGGTGAGCATAGCTGGCTTGTTTAGGCTGCTGGATTTTGCAGCCTCTGGTATTGGCTGCATCTCGTTGATCAATGGGTGATGTTTGCTTCGGCAGCCTCGTATGCCGCAAACCTTTCACGTTGGCACTTTTGGTGATGACGGTTTAGGCATTGTTGACAGAGCTTATGGTTTTCCAGTAAAGACATTTTACGTTGATGTGGAGTAGCTTTGAACGATAGGCAGCTGTGTATTTTGTGTCCCGGTTCGATACATACGACGCACGCAATTGCCTTGACCTGCTCTTTAGGTGCTTCGGTGTGATGATTTACACTACCTGGCTTGCTGCTTCAGCTATGTCGTAGATCCATTTGCTAAGAGATTCCATCGATGGTGTCTTACCGTCTTTGGGGAATATTACCCACTGCAGCTTCAGTTGTTTAGGGAGTTTCTCTACTAGCTCTTGTACGAGCATTGGGTTCGGCATGTAACCTGTGAGTCCACATGCTTCCATCGTTGAGTAGATGTTTCGTACACAAAGTGCGTATTCGACAAGTGGTTCAAGCTTATCTTTTATTGCGGGTAATTGCCGCGTTTTTTCCAGTAAGTTGTTCAAAATATGTTCTGGAACTAAATATGTTGTTGGAACTAACTCACGTGCTTTTCCTTTTAGGCTAGCTTGCAGCCGCACAAGATTTTCCGCGTTCGTATACCCAGCGATTTCAGTACTTGTTTGGAAACTACTGTAGAACAGAGGCCAGTTTTGGGGATTGCCCTCAAATGTCAGAAGTTCTTTCGGTATCGCTTGACGGGGCTGCAAGTTGTGCCGCGCTTGGTATTGTTGTATTGTCGTTGTGCATTTGCACTTTACTTTCTGGATAGTACGATGCAGCCCTGTTTTGAGTATTTGTAAAATTCTAGGTCGCTGTTGTTTGAGGTTAGGAACGGCAGCTGCGGTGCCTTGTGATCGTTATGACACGTGTCACGCATAGCTGAGTGTGTGACCATCGTTTTCTGCATGGCACAAGTAAAAATAGGACAGCTAGGCTGTCCTATCTGTATCCGGGAATATTTTTGGCGTTCATAAGTCCCGATCCGGTTCTGGTAGCAGTCCCGTTGGTTTTGCTGGTGACGAAGTAGCCTGAGGTTCACCTGCTCGTGTGGTATTTCCGAGGTTCTGCAGAGCGTTGCTCAATATGGTTGTGATGACCTCCGTTGACACATTGACGCAATCGCAGTTCCAGCTGTTCTCAGATTTCTCGTCTATTGCTCCAACGCAGTCGTAATGATACCAGGAACAGGTTATGTATCACAATTTAGTGATTGGTTATGCAATCATCGAGGTTAACCACTATATGATTGGTGTGTAGAACCGTGGGTTGACCCGTTGACTAGATTTAAACATTTAAACTTAAATTATAGCGGACGTTGACGATACTATGCGCAGTACGTTCAAGTGGCCTCTACGACGCTTGACGAAGGTATCAAGGATGTCTACTCCGTCTACATGGTACCGACAGATTTACCTGAGCTAATAACTCAGGCGAGTCGTTATCACCAATTAGGAGCTTGTGCATAAAAATAACACCAAGCATAATTTTACGGTTAGTTAGGGAAGCAAGGTTAATCAAGAGAAGTCTACTAGAATACGAGGGCAAATTGACATTGCGATCCCAGCTTAAGCCACGAAGAGCAAATAGCAATAACTGCTTTTGAACGGATTCAAGTCTAATCTGGTGCGACTCATATTGAGCGAAGTAAAAAGAACTTTAGTTGTATAAGCGTCATCGAATTCTTTTGATCATCTTTTAATGAAACCCAGGACACTCATGGCCTTTGCGACCGTGGTGGAAATATGCGTGTTAAAATTTAACTTATGGTCCATAAGTACGCCCAAATCATTCATAATATTTAGAGGGTCTTAAGGACTATTGTTTATAAAATAAGTGACCAGTTGAGGAGAGTTACGAAAAAGTCATTACCTTACATTTGGTAGTGTTAAGATTTAGTAGATTAAACTGGCACCAGGATTGAAAGTTTTTAAGATCAGCTAGTAGCCGACTAAATGAATCTGTATCTTTATAAGTAAGACGAAGCTTGACATCGTCAGCATACATAAGCACATGCGAATGAACAATGACTGATGGAAGATCGTTAATGAATAGTGTAAAAAGCAGAGGGCCAAGATGACTACCTTGAGGTACACCAGAAGTCACAGGAATGGAATCGGAAAAAGAACACTTAAAAAGTACCTTCTGTTTTCTATTTGTTAAATATTCTCGAACCCAAGAGAGGAAAAGGTGTGGAAACCCAATGTCGCTCAGCTTAGAAAGTAATAGGGTATGATTAACGGAATCAAAGGCTTCGCTGAAGTCAGTGTATATGACATCAGTTTGTTTACCATTTTTGAACCCCTTGATAATTATTGATGTAAATTCTAAAAGGTTAGTGGTTGTAGTTCAACGTTTCACAAACCCATGTTGGGATGGCGAAATAATAGAGCTGCAAAAATGTTGCAATTGAGAAGTTATAATTTTCTTCCAAATAGATGGAAAAGAGGAAGATTCGACAGACAATAGAAACAATTTTAAAATGGGTTTGCATAATGCGTTTGCATAGAACCTGAGTACACATCCAGGAAGACCATCTGGCCCCGGAGAATAAACAGGTTTAACTAACTTAAGTTCGCTAAGAATAGAACTTTCATCAAACACTGGATTGAAAATGCAATTAGCCTTTTTTAAATGATAAGGATACGGATTTGCTCGATATTCCGTTGAGGAATAAGTTGTTTTGAAAAAACTCGCAAACATATCGGCAATTGCCTGATCAGTGCTCGCTTTTTTATTTTGAAAAGAAAAAAAAAATTGGGTTCACGGAGGTCTTACGTTTTGAATTGACAAAATTATGAAATTGTTTAGGGTCAGAAGAAAACTGAAGCTTACACCGCTGAAAATAATTCTTATAGCATTGTGTATTAAGCATCATGAATTTTGAACGAGCGACTGTATACAGAGCATAATCTGATAAACGACGTGTTTTTTGAAACTTCTTATAATATCGTGTCTTCACATTTTTCAAATTGGATCACTCACTCAGGGAGGTTTGTTAAGCCGCTCCAGCCTACCAAGAGGCACACAAATATCAAAGAGTGAATTCAGAGTATCATAGAAAAAACGAACAGCTGAGTTCATATCTCTACAATTGTACAGATAAGACCAATCGGTATTAGTAATGTTTTCATTAAGGGTAACAAAGTCAGTCTTACGAAAGCACCTAGTTAGAGGTAACTCATTTGAACCAAGTAATGGTGAAAGCAAGGGCAGATCAATTTTTAAATTTAATGTAGGATGAAATTTGTCTTCTGGAAGAACAAATTGTTCGACCTAGAAACCTCACAGTAAGAAGTATCCAATACAAAAATAAGATCTAACGATTTTCCATTAGAATTTAAGACAGGATTGACTTGAGGGCAAAGAGGGCAACAACATGGTAGATACAGGTAACTGCCCACCTCTTTTTAGCAATTGCGATAGCGCTGCACATAATTCCAGGAATGGTCTTGCTATTTTTGATTGGATTAACTTTGTTCTTGCTGGCTATGAGGGTAACTGTTTCACCTATTTTAGCATATACTACCGCTGCATATGCCTTTTCTGAAGCGTCAGCAAAACCATGAATCTGTAACAACATATTAGGCTGTGTCTTGATCCATCGGGGTAATCTGACTTCTTCCAGAAACACCATATTGTCCCTGAAGGATTTCCATTCTGTTGTTTCGTTATCGGACAACTCTTGATCCCAATTTTGCCCCGCTAGGCACAACTTCTGCATGAATAACTTGTTACTGGTGCTAGCCAACCTAGTGGATCAAATAATTTTGGCTAGTGTGGATAGCACCCCTCTTTTATTCACCTTCCTGTTTTCGTCACAGTTTACCTTAAATTTAAATTCGTCTTTAAATGGCTCTCACTGCAACCCCAAGGTTTTAATTATTTCGTTCTCGTCAATTTTTAATACTTTATTATCGCCTGTATTAATAACTTCTTCAACAATTTCGGATCTATTCAAAATCCATTTTCTCAAATTCATTCCAGCCTTTTCCGGCTCTCTGGTAACCTGCTGAACTTTGTGTTTTGATTCTTGCACGGTATCACATAGTATTCTTAAATTTTGCATCACTTGTTATTACTTGGCATACCCGTACCTTCTCCCATAAATAATTTATTTTATTAATATAGATTATCCATGTTCCATTGCCTGTTGATTTCAACTCTACTACCTCCAAATATTCCTGAAACTGTCGGACTCTATCCATAAATATCTCCTGGTTTCCATGACTGTAGGTCGCATTCCCGCGCTACTATCCATTGCTATCATCAAACATTTCTGACATATTCGCTTCTGCTTCAACTAACACCGGACTTAATAGTGCCTGGTTTTTCTGACTCTCCTGTAGCTATTATTTTGGCAACTATCGTTAAAACCTCTTCATGTACTTTATCTCTGTAGTATTGATGATCGAAAATACCCTGCTGTAGCAATTTTTCATGGTTAGGCATCCATCGGCTATTAATCACTTTTACTTCCTCAATCACCTTGCTAGTAATGTCTCTGGGATCCAGTGCTTCCAACTGCCTTAACCTGGTATGCAACTCTACCTGCTTCTCTAACAATTTTGCAGCCTTGTTACTGAACATTTTATATGGTGGATGTATATATGTGACAATTGATTCTTTTTTTTTTTTTTAGGTTTTTAAATGTTTGTTTTTTAGTGTTTTGTTTTCTTTTTTTACATATATTCCTGCCTATTTTTGCGTGTGGTTTTGAGGCCACACTCTAATTGGACAGCTTTTAATGCCGCACAATTGTACATACCGTACCGGTGCCGGTCATCGCACCAGATTTTTTCTATTACAAACCTCTTCTCTGCAACTATCTTGTTGCTCTGCTGCTGCTTGTAGTTGCTGACTTGCAACTACATATCACTTGTAACTTTAACTTTTTTTTTCGATATTAGGGCTTCGAATACGCCCCACACAGTTGCTCCACAAGCCAAACTGTCTTTAAAATCGGACGCACGCACTTTTTAATTATTAAGCAATATTGCTTTTTTTATGTTATACTCTGTCTCTTACCACTGGTGGAGGAAAACAAGAGTTAATTTATTTTTGCTACCTATAGCTGATCTTAGCATTTACACTTGCATAAGAATTCAGACTTTAAGGAGCTGATTCACACTCGAGTCTCTTACCACTGGTGGGGAAAACTGCAGAGTTCCTTTATTCGAAGGACCAAAATGAATATGGATTTCCGAAGAGAAAAGAAAATAACCCAATCTTCATTCGTTGAACTCAAAATATGAACTGATTTGTAATTCTCAAACTAACCCAAAAGATCACAACGACGGGATGTCAAGTGGCCGACGCCGTGCCCAAAATAATAATAAATTTTTAACCCCCAAATACGTGGGTGTGAGTCTAGAATAAGATCTTCTAAGAAAAATTGTTGCCTCCTAGAGCCTAAAATAATCCAATATAAACTTCACACTTTTGTAAATAAAATCAGTTCATATTTTGAATTCAACGAATGAAGATTGGGTTATTTTCTTTTCTCTTCGGAAATCCCTATTCATTCGGAAACCAGTAACCTCTTCCTATTGCTTCTATCATTTTGTCCCTGCCAATATGCCCTAATTCGTCGTGATATTTATATAACACATGCGCTTCCATATCTTCCGGTACATAAAATACAACCCTTCTATCATTTGTTTTCCTATATAATATACCATTCCGCATTTCTAACAGTTTGTGTTCCCTTTCTTCTAAACATTTTTTTATACTCTGAATCTTTTCATCTTTTGATTGGCAAATAACCAAATTTATTTCGAAACTATAAGCTTCTGTGATCATAATGTTAGTGCACCTACTCAACGCATCTACATGTTGCATGTTGCATTTGTTTGCCAGATCTCGTAGCAGTATTCCTGTAATTCTAACGCCCATCTAGCAATTCTTGGATTAAGCTCTACTTTATTTTAAGTCAAAGTCAAAGAATTACAATCCGTTAGTTTTTGAAAACGTTTTGCTTGGACATAAATTCTAAACCTGCGTTATGTTTCTAGCTCAAAACTGTGGTATTTCGCCTCAGTTACTGCAGTGCGTTTGGAAAAATAAGAAATTGGGTGTAGCCGCTTATCCTCTTTTCTTTGAAGCAGAACTGCTCCAAACCAGTGCTTTGGAATCACAGTGTAATTCAGTTTCTTCGTTAGGATTATAGATAGCCAATACAGGTGCTTCCATCAATTTCTTTTTTAAATTTAAAAAACAATTCAACTCATTCTCCCCAAATTCAAACTGTGTATCCTTCTTTAATAAATCACATAACGGGTTGTCTTCTATTGAAAAATCTTTAATGAATCTCCTAAAATAGGAACACAAGCCTAAAAAACTGAACTGCTTGCGTCTTGTACTGGCACTGGATAATTTTTTATTGCTTCTAAACCCTTTTTATCCGCCTGTATTCCCTCTTCTGTGATTGAATATCCTAAATATTTTACACTAGCATGCATAAACTCGCATTTGTCCATTCTAAGCTCTAATTTGTTCCGCACTAGTCTCTTGAATACTTCTTTTAACGTTTCTAAATGTTCCTCAATATTTTTGCTAGCAATCATCCATATATAAAATAATTTTGTTTTCCCCTAATCATGTCATCAAAAATGCTGTTTATAAACCGTTGAAAGACATGCGGTGCATTTTTAATCCCATTGGCATCCTAAGAAATTCATACTGGCCTAATGGTGTTACAAACGATGTAAATTTAACCGACTCCTTGTCCATGAACACATGAAAATATCCATTTTTTAAATCCAGTTTTGTGAAGACTTTCTTTTGTGCTAAGCAATCCAGGAGATCGTCTATTAATGGTAGTGGATAGTTATCTTTAGCCATACTTTTGTTCAATTTTCTAAAGTCTATACATAGACGCAAATCTCCTGTTTTCTTTTTGACCAAAACTATCGGCGATGCATATGCCGAATTAGTGGGTTGTATAATCCCGTCTTTTAAATAATCATCTATTAATATCTGTAATTTCTCTTTTTCCGTATATGACAACCCTCTAGGTCCGCCATTATATTCCATCAGCATTTCCTTAGCCATCTGATAGCCAGCATAAGTCCAATTATTTATTTTCTGCTCAGCTACTCTGGTCACATTGTTTTGCTGGTCCGTTGCTGTTGCTATCTCTGATACACGCTTGCGCTCCGAATTCTCTTCGTCGTTTTCTTCGTCTGCTTTTGAAGTATATTCGTCGCCACTCTCTTTTCGTCGCGTCTATCTCACTTTTGCATAGCATCGACGCGTCTATTGATGTCTCGCTCTTGCATGGCGTCGCCGCTTGCGACTGCGATATGCAAACTTTCTAGAAGTTTCTTGGCTTCATTTATTTCGTTGCGTAGTCCCTCCAACACAACTGTACTTTCGGTTATTTCGTCATGTTATTGGTGTAGGATTTGAAATTGCCTCATTTGGTTTTCTTCTTCTGGTGACTTTGTACCAACGCCGCTTGTACATGGAATAGCATCGGAATCTGGTGTTTGAGTTAATGGAATACCTCCACGTACATCCTCCGGAACTTCCAGTAGTCTGCCTATTAGCTCCGTCTTGGAACCCTTGGTGTCCATTCCCAAAGCCACCAGCCAACTTTTTAGGCTTGCCGTAGAAATTTTATTGAAATCTTCCGACATTTTATGGATTTTTGAACCACTTCTGATATTATGGTAGTATAAATAATATGTCTTGCTAATAATTGCTCGTCGTTTTATTTATTTGATCTGATCGCTTTGTATATTGCTTACGAACTGACTCTCTGCTCGTAGACAGAGTACTTAGAGAGTTAGATATTATACAATCAAGAGAGTATCTTCGCTTGCAAGGCAGAGCGAGAGACGCTTTATGAAATCAGAGAGTGAGGAATCTATATCAATAGTTATAACGGTGTTTAAACAGTGGTTGCAATACCACTGTTTCTTATGCTTTGGACCCTGGGCCTACTACAACTCGGCCGTTCTGACTTTAAGATTGTCCTCAATCTCTGCTTTAGTTTACTATTCTGACGAACTTTGTCGTGTAACGTTACCATAAAATACAATATGATTATTTTCTTATTCTATAGTGAAATATTTACAATTTATTTATATTCTCAAACCTAGTACCGATGTATATACATATAGTTTGCCAACAATTTCCACTATTTACTTTTTTTATCCAATGTCTTATATTCTGAGCACTCCAGACGCCTTGATAAGGATTGCGCGATAATTAAAATCCATCCACATCTTTTATTAAAAAATAGTAATTTTTCAAAATTTTTGCTATCATATACGGCCCTTTATTTTTCGGTATTAACTTCCTCGTTATTCCTGCGGTACTATCAAAATTTTTAACCATTATATAATCGCCCTCTTTATATTCCGGCGTAACTTTCTTTTTATTGTTATAGTATTTTTCATTATCGGCCTGAGCTAACCGTTGATTTAATTCTACCTGTTTTCTAATATTTTCTACAATTCTGTCACTGACTTCATCTAATTTTGTCACTTCGTCTAACTTTTCTTTCAAATCATCACTAACCTCTCCTTTTTGTGCTAAATCAAAAAGCATCTCTGCCGGTAATTTTTTGATGCTACGATGTTGTGTATTGTTTAACGAAAATTCGACTTTTCAATGACCACATCCCAATACAATTCACTCTCAGGTTCGGTGAGTTTTGCAATCATAGGTCCTTAACTTCTATTAATCCTTTCCACTTGTCCATTTGCTTGTGGCGATCCCGTAGCTATTTTTATATGTTTTATATTCGCTTCTTTCATGAAATTTTCTAATTCTCCCGATGTAAAACAACTGCCTCGATCCGATATTATACATTTCGATAATACTATATGATCGAAAATAATCTCCTAATGCTTTAATGACTTCTTTAGTGTTTGTAGTTTTCGTGGTGTATAATCTTACAAATTTCGTAAACGCATCTAGAACAACTAAAATAATATTCTTTGATCTTTCTGAATCTACCGGTCCATAATAATCAATGTGAATTGTATCAAAGGGCTTATTTCCTTTCGGTATACTATGCAAAAGACCATCTTCTTTTCCTGTTTTCGGTGAATACGCTGTACATTTCAAACAATTTCTTATATGTTTTAGTCTTCTCCTTCATATTCGGTGTTTAAGAATAAACATAAAACGTACCTTTGTACCAAACAACTAACCTAGCATATGACTAGAATTACAATCAGCTACACACGATGTGGGAAAAACACTTGTAATTCTCAAACTAACCCAAAAGATCACAACGACAG